>APFE030740684.1:142024-162653 GCA_000404065.3 Pinus taeda | reverse complement strand
AACAGATGATCAAGTTGCAAACATCTCTACAAAGGCTCTCACAGAGGCGAAGTTTACTAAACTTCGATTTATGTTTGGAGTTCAGGAAGTTGTCACTAAGGGGGGATAGGCTCTAGTGCCTCCTCCTTCTCCTATTGTGTCATATTTGTAAATCCTTAAATCCTATCCCAAGTTGTTCTTAAGGGGGGATGTTAGGATATTCCGACACATAGGAATAGTTAAGTATAACTTGGTCTAGTATAGAGTTAGGTAAAGTGTGTTTCTTTACTATGTACTTTGTAACTTACAATCCAACGGTCACGATATGTAGTGATCTGACGGTTCATTCTCTCCTCGGTATTACCGACACTTGATTTGTGGCTTAACACCCGATTGGTCCATGATTTCTATTTAAAGCGCATGGAGGGTCATTTGTAGGTTAACCGTGCATGAGAGAAGCTTATGAATTTTCATTCTTTTATTAATAAATTGCCTGTAGTAGCCACGTTGGCGCAGGCCGTGGACTGTTTCCCTCTCTGAGGGTTTTAACCACGTCAAAATACTGGTGTATTGATCTGTGATCTGTTTGTGAACGGTGTCCTTTTGGTGTTCTGTCTGAGGAACTTACCCTGTAAATTCCTACATACCTTCGTCCTTAGACTCTTCATTTTGCTAATTAATTTATCCGAATGGGAAGATCCAAACAGAGGATCAAAAGATAGCCAAGTATCACAGATCATATTATTGAAAGTCTCATCTTCAAGCCATATTCTATTAAACTTAAAAGGATAAATTTTCCGAGAAAATTGAAACGACCATTGCAAAGAGATCGGACGATGATCGGAGATAAAAACAAGTAGAGTGTGAGAGCACGGAAGGCCAAAGTTTTCCAACACCTTTTCATGAATGATGAACCTGTCCAATCTTTTAGCAATATAAGCATTCCCCGTCCTGCCATTGTCCCAAGTAGGCAATAAAATTTTTGGACAGATATCAGCAAAGTTGAAATGCAGTATGGCATGTCTGATTTTCTCACCAATTTGATCAACTTTTTTTCCTTTTCACCAAACTTCATCCAGCCCCAATGTGCAGTTTAAATCACCAACGATGAGGAGCGATTTAATTTCCAGAATTCCAGAGGAAATGAAATAGTTCCAGTAAGAAATTCGATCCTTATATGGTGCATACATATTTAGAATATGGATCTTGTCGGCCCTGCCACGACATTTGGCAATGATCAAGATACCCTCAAGGCATTGAAAAGATTTTGTAGATATCCATCTTGGGTCCCAGAGAACCGCTAAACCACCAGAAAGACCTGTCACCTCTGTAGCTGCAATGTACCAGGTCAGGAGCATCCGCCTGAAAAAGTAGATTGTATCCTGTCGAGCGTGCATGGTTTCCTGTACTAAGATTACCTTCTAAGGAACAAAAAGAAATAAATCTTTTAGAGCAAGAAATTTCGGGTCTGCCCCAAGACCCCTTATATTTATAGAGAGGATATTGATCATTTGTAATTCTCCCCAGGCAAATTTGCTCTAAGAGGCCCGCATTGAGGAAGATTAGAAATAGGAATATCAATAAGAGATGATTCTTGATAATCCAGATTGGAGATGCCCTTTCTCCCCTTGAAATGACGACTGCCCCTATTTTGTTTTCGGCGAACAGTGATATTTTTTGCCAAATTGGGGCTAATGACGGGTGAAGAAGACTTTCGGGGTTTGTGAATGGTCAAGGGAAGCAGTTTAAGAGAATCTCTCTGAAGGAGCATGTCAAGGTCACTGCCAATGGAGTTAGTGGGAGATGGTAGAGGAGAAGTCGGTGGGGAAGCATTGATCAAGGGGGCTTTACCTTTTGAGGAAGGGGAGGCGTGATAAGGGGTTTTATGAATTGAGGAAGAAGGGGGGGAAGTCATAGGAACTTGTCCTTATTTAGCAGGAGATGACGAGGAAGAGGGGATAATGGTAATGTCATGATTTAGTGGGGGAAGAATGTTAGATTTTGGAATAGGAGAAGGGGAGATAACCGGAAAATCCTGAGATGGTTCAGGGGGCTGGAGGGAATGTCACAAACACCCACATTGAACAGATTATCCATGGAAATCGATCTCTACATAGTAACGGGGGGGGGGATTTATGTTGCCTGGGGGAGAAGAAAGGGCATTGAGAAGGCTCCCTTGGGAGACCACGTGAAATGTCCAAACTGTGAGAGCGGGTAGGGGAGAAGATGTCTGCCAAAGGAGAAACTCTTTTATAATTAATATTTTCCTCTTCTCCATAGCAGTCGGACGAGCCCAAATTCTGAGATTTATGATTCACCCTATATTCCTTATTCCATACCTTTCCATGCGGATATCGAGGACATTTATCTTTGAGGTGTCTCGTTTTGTTACATTTGGAGCATCTAAATGGGACTCCCCAATAATCAAGCCTTTGACGGGCTGATAATTCACCCCAAAACAAGTCGATGTGATCCGAAAAACCTCCCCTATAATATTTTTCAGTCAAGATCCAGGCAACACGCTTATCTTTCGCCCCTAGACATCTGGGATCAACATAGACAAATTTTCCAATAACATTTCCAATGAAGGAAAGAGATTCCTTCGTCCACAGTTCAATAGGAAGGGCAGGTAGTTTGACCCGGATAAAATTGTTCTATGGCGTGTTTTGGAGAGGGTCAAAACCTATGTACCATTTGTGGAGAGCAAGAAAGCTCCTCTCGTGCACCCAAGGGAGTCCCCAAATGGTGTTGAGGTGCTTGACTTTCAGGAAATGAAAGTTGTACCAGTATTTCATCAAACGAACAATGGTAGGAGTGTAACCAATAAGGGGACGCCATCGAGAACCAAGCCACTTCCTAATTTGTTCATCTTCCATGTCGGGGAAGTGCCATTGGCCAATCAGCGCATGCGATTGTAAACTTGCTATTCGGTCAGCTAACATGACACCATCCAGACAAATGACAGATGGGGGAGGGGTAATCTTGGCCGGCCGATGGTGCTGTTTTCTTCGGGGCACAGAAGGAGAAGCCTCTCCAGTATCAGGAACGTGTTGAGAGGGAAGCACGTGGTCTGCCAGCTTGGAGTGCCAATTAGAGGCCCGGATGGTGCCGAAATGTAAAGCTTCTGCTTCGATGGCAGCTTTAACTAAATCCAACGTGTCGGATTCAACATGGAGAAACTCCATCTCAGCAAGTGAAGGACGACTCGACAATTACCATACCTTGGATATCAAAGCTACCTCAGGATTTAGTAATCCGACGAATTTATGGAAGGTAGAGATGATACTCCCAAGGAGATCGGGTCAAAGTACAAAGAAGATAGAGGTTAGGACAAGATATCTCTAGGTATTTATTGGAAAAAGGAAAGATTTAAGAAAAGGGCCAAAATAAGTCAAAGAAGGTGACGAGGATCTACGGAACAAGTAGTACGAAGAGCGGAGGTTTATGGGAAAAAGGAAAATGTCAGCGAAGGAAAACCAGAGATAATAAAAGCTTGAAGTAGGAATGTTCCCGATTCATCAGATAGGATGGAGGAAGGAAACATGAAAATGGCGGCATTCATATATAGAAGGATTAAGATTTCAAAAGCTGTACATTAAAGCCAAATCGTGTTGTCGGAAAAGTACCAGAAACACAAAACTGACACCGGAGTAACCAGTGGGATCTTCAGAGCTGCATAGTCTAGTGATCATGAGGATGTATCTGGGCATACTATGCAGCAACAACAAAATTCATATATACACCACCAAAGGCCTATTTTAATACGAAAATCCGCACAAGGTCTGGTAACAATAAAAAATCTTCTGAATTTTTTTATGGAAACCCAAAACCATTGAAAGGAAAAAGACCCAAACATGTATGGGTTTAAATTTGTCATTTTATCATATTAATACAAAATTATTACTAATATTTTGGTGCCATTGGATTAATTTTTATAGTTTTTTAATGTTGATAGCATTATATTATTTATTGGAATGTTTCGCTTTGTAGAGTTTCACTTTTACATGGTTGGAAGATTGTGATTACTATTTAGAGGTCTTCTCATGTGTGTTTTCTTTGTTAATCAATCCTTGGTTGCACTTGTGATGGATGTAGAGCATAGTATGGTGGTTTTGTATATATGTTTATCTTTGATATGGAGGATGGTTCTAACACCCTAAGGGATTAGATGATGATGATAGTAAAAGACAGATCTTTGATGACATTGTTGTTGTTATTTCCTAGTGATTTGATGGGTTGATGTATGCTATTGGTGTCACTAGGATGGGATATTCCATATAGTCCTCATGTGTTAGATGTGCGATGAGGAACATACTTGATGATTGGATTGGTTAACACTTCTTTATATCCACTTTTCTTATGATGTTACTATGATGGGATGATTCATGTTGTCTTTGTTGGATTTTCTTAGGTGATATAATGTTATGATGTTACATTTAGGGGAAGATGTGTTTAATGATGGTTGTACCCTGATTGATGTGTTATTTATTAATTTTAAATTAAAGGGAGGATATTTCATATGATTAGATGGTGATCTAACATTTTTGTAGACTTGGATAATTATTTTAAATGTGATAATCACTTGGTGTTTGTGCACCTTAGGTTGTTCTTTATGGTTTGTTGTTATCATGGAGGGTTTTGCTAGAGAAAACATCTTTTATCCACATGGCACAATACTTTATTAGAATGCATCTCTCTTTGGCACACATTCATAATAATTTAATTTGTTGGAGACTAATTAGAGGGGAATTATGGTTATATTTGAGCATTAATATTTTTGCACACATGTTCTTATTAAAGTTAATAACTTAGGCATCCTACTTCATTGAGTTGCTTTCACACTTGGAAGAGGAAGTGGCACATTATGTGCATTTACTTGATTATCTTACTATCTTTGGACATATCCTTGGAGGGGAAAAGCTATGAAGACACATTTTTCATTTTTTGGAGATAAAGTTTACTTATTTCATGGATTTTTGAGAGGCTCATAACTCTAACTTGTCCTTAGGTCACTACATGTTTGTTGGAGGTTGTCCATTTAGTATTTTGAGGTTTGACTACTGCATTTCTACTACATCTATGAAATTAGTTTCCTTGGAATTCATTCATATAAAATTAATTATTTTATTGTTGACGATTCTTTCTTCATACATGTATTAAGAAGTTAAAAATATTTAATTTATTTAGTTGTTGAGATAGTTGAGTATTGAAAGAGAGCTCATCAAGAACCTTTTTATTTTGAAAAAGTTGGAAATTAACATACTTGGTCATACCCTCTTAAACCACTTTTTATTTTGGTATGGTGATTATGGAATACACATTTATGTTAGAAATATTTTATTATATTTGTAATATTAATGTTTGTTTGAGGAAAAAGCTAAAACGTTTTGTGTTTAGAATTATGAGACATAGCCTTGTTGTAAATTAGAGACTCGAGAATCGAAAGTATGACTAAAGAACAATAAAGTTGAAACATATCTCAAGACTCAAATTCCCCCAAAGTTACAACTTACAAATGACTAAAGAACAATAAAGTTGAAACATATCTCAAGACTCAAATTCCCCCAAAGTTACAACTTACAATATTGTCGTGGACTTCTTTCTACAAAATTATGCTACATAATGATGGCGAGGGGGGGTGAATTTATTGGTAAAAATGTGAAATTTTATGTCCTTTTAAATGCATGGGTTCTAATACCACCTTTTAGCGTCCCCGACCCCCAGTTGGGAAACACTACCACACCCACACTACATAAGTTTGTATAAATTTGTTGTGAAAACAAGAAACCCTAACCCTGCCATGATTTATCTTGTATCTGACAGTTCCTGGTTAGCATGAATGCAATGTTAAAATGCCATTAATGTAGTATTCACAAATATATGTTATGTAAACATAAATGCAGTGGAAGTGCAAAGATAGTTAAAGACATTTAAGTACAGAAACTAGAGACTAGGGTTTTAACATAAATTCAATAATCATCATAGCACATAAACATAAATCAATACACATGAAGCATAAACATGTATCTTGTAAAATAAAGCCAATTAGTTGTGAGCTCTCCACATTACACCCAACCATAGACCATGTATTTCATAAATCTGAACCATAGTTCACTCTCGAGCCGGGGCCTTAACTCCACTGGCGATAGTATAAACCAAAAAACATCAAGTACCATATAACAACCACTGACCAAGGAACCATACCTAGTAGCCTCAATCTCTAGGCACAAGCTCACGCTCCCCCGACCTACATCCAAGTGGCGTAGCCTGAATTCTGTCGATGGTGCCCATCTTCCAAGTTGCCTTACAACCAATCAATATTGGACAAATGGTGTTAGCTTGCAGCGCTAGGAGCTTTGTTGTTCTCTGGGTTGTCTTGGTTACCTTATAGCCAAACTAAATTACTCCCGTTCAATTATAAAGTCCAAGTCCATGACTCATTGACTATCTCCAAAACCAAGTTCCATAAGAACTTCATGACTTCCACATGTTAGAAAACCAGAAAGACATAATGATGATCTTTTATATAGATAATTACTTGCGACTTTATGTTTTTCTAATGTTTATCTTTTATCTTTAGTTCATGAAGCAACTATCAAAACAATAACACAACGATTATAGACACCAGATATAGGTGGACAACTAGGGTCCGTATCTAGGGGAAAACACAATAAAAAACTCTTCCTTAATAAATTCCTTGAGATAATCCAAGACTCATGACCTAGACATAGACTTCCTCCACACCAAGTCAACCCTTTCTTCCTTCTTGTAGATGATAACCCTTCAGCAACAATTTCGACTTGGCAGCAACAACTTACAACAACAATTTCGATCAAACAACTAGCAACAACAACAACGACTTTGACTTGACAAGAGAGATTTCGATCTTGTAGAGGAATCCACACGTTAGAGAGATAAAGAGCCCACAATTTTGATCTTGATGTTTTCTTCCTTCTTGTCCAACTTCACACCACTTTTAGCCTCCTTTACCAACTTCACACTTTTTCCAGCTCTTTCTTCTAGGCTATCAAACTTGAGTGAGAGAGTGTGTTCCAAATTGTTATATGGAATTTGCATCTATGGATAAACACATTTTCCCTAGGTGGGTGATTACACCTAGAACAATAGAAAGAAAGTAGTTTAACATTTTCTTATAGAAGATAGATGAGATGGAGGAAGTTACCGGTAGCCTTTCATTTCCTTGATCTGTTTTGAATCACTCTCATCTTTCCCACTTGAACTAAGCTTGCTCAATCGGTACCTATATCAAGAGAAACATAAATAAGAAACAATCAAAGCATACATGATCTATCTACTATAAAACAATGGAGTCAAAGACATTGAAACACATAATCATCATAGATATGAACAATCATATGAGAAAAGGAATAAGCTATTTATTTATGTAGAAGGAAGAGTATCGCCCAATATAGTTCTATCCTGTGCCACTCGTCCAACTTCAGTCCAACCCTTACCACATCAAAAGCACACCACTCCAGTAGCATAACATTACTTAACATTAACTCAATTATCAAACCAACAAAATTTCCTTACAAACTTTAGATTTTAGCCCCCTGATGATTATGATGAGCGCTCAATTTATAGGAAATAGAGGTGGTTTTGTCATAAATGAGGGTATTGAATGGCCTTCTAAACTTGGAGTTAGTTTCCATGGAGCAAGGGATGAGAGGATAGGAGGTTAATGGATCCTTAGCCTATCCAATTTCGAGATCATAAGAGGAGAAAAGAGATGGGATCCTTCTAGAATCATCTAGAATGAAGGAATATTCCCAGAACCCTATGCAAATTTCGCTCAATCTCGCACAACGCGGGTCAAAGAGGGCCTAAGTGCACTGCAGTGCAGGCCACAATGGGCTTGCTTGCTTTGCAGCGCAGTTACCCTGACCAAGGCTGTGCTGGTGTCCCAGGGTGGCATTTTGACATGGCTTTAGGCCAAGAAACTTTCATAGAAGGAAGCATTCAATGTGATGACTTGTCTAGGGCATGTAACAACTGAATTAGGGTTTGATGAGCCCTAATAGTACTGATCTGAATGTCGGGAGTGATGTGCCTAAATAGACCTATAACAGTTGCCCCCTAAAGCATGAAGTCGAAAATGATAATGTCGAGTGATATGCTTTACGATGTGACGTAAAGGAACTGAAGCGGACGATGACCTGCATCGATTACAATACATAACATCATGATATTTTGGATTTTTCACGAATTGCTGAGGGAAGGCATACCCATACTCAACATATAAACTTTTCATTACATGTACATAGATAGTCGTCTACAGATATAGACCCATGATAGGATGACCATATTTGTAAAGCCATCGTACATATGATTTAGTACTCTCCTAAAATCGCAGTTCGGATGGATGAAACTAGATCCGTGGTCTTTTATCTCGTCCAATCGTTCATTCAAGTACGAGTCTAACCATGTGAATATATGATCTGAAGTCGAACATGTGAAGACATCGTCTGATTACCAGCCAATGATGTAAGTCGTTAACAAACGCGAGAGAGATCACCGATAATGTTAATGATTCTCAAGGTACTGCAGTACATTTTGCATGGTGTGAATAAATGTTATGATGTCGAACACCATACAAAGTCTTTCGGTCTAAGGCCGGTGATGTCAATCAGAAATGAGAAACTTGCCATTGATGCATGCAAGCCTCAAGGTATTGGAAGGGTGTTTCTAAGTCAACTTCTTGGAGAATGTGCTGATGTGGAGAAGAAGCGACTCGTCGTAGGAGGGCTTTGATGTATCCCACGTCAATGACACGAAACGAGTGTAGTGATTTTGGAGATGGAATGTGACTGATGACACAAGGTTCAGGAATGGCGGTCATGAAAATGAAGGTTTATGAGTATTGCAAAGGATGAGTTTTACTGAATGACTTCTCTTGAATATGTCAGCGACACTGAATGAATTGGCAGCATTGACCCAAAACCAAAGTGATGGATGGTATGATTGACCATAGGTATGATAACCATCAAGCAGATAACCCAACCCAAATAGTCACAGAGATGAAGTGAAAGTGTCATGTTTAAGAGTGACTTGCTATTATAAAATGATTTATCCCTTTTCCCATTTTCCCTAGTCATTGATAAATAGTACCTCTTTATTTTTAACAAGCTTGAGGAGGATAACATATGCTTGTAGTATAATTCCATCCTTTGGGTGAATCCATTGCTATGTGATGTTTTAACAAGCCTAGCGAAGGTGAAACTCGGTCTTGTCATGATTGACAAGTTTGTCGCTATTTGATGTTTTAATGAGTTTAACGACAATGAGAACTCGGTTCTTTTCATGTTTAGAGAGTTTGAAAAGGGACAAAAATAAAACTCCACAATTTTTTTTCGTAAGGTTGTCTCTCAAGTTCGAAAAAGCGTAAAATAATACAAGAGAGAACCTATTGACAATGTCGATCAACGTATTCCTTTTTCGTAAATAATCTATCTCTGTGCGAAAAAGGGTTAAACTTATACTGAGTAGATGTCGTTTCCAATCCGTTAACGAGCTGAAAAAGACAAGCGCTTGACAATCTTTTCATATTTCGAGAGTCTAAAAAGAGCTTAAAGAGGACTCTAGGGGTTTCCTCTTTCGATGTTTAACAAAGCTCGAAAAAGAGATAAAAGTATGCTCTGTGGTCAAAAGTACAATTTACGATCGTGCACGTCAAATTCACTGTATCAGCTGTAAATCTGTCTAAAGAAACACCAAATGGATTAAACATATCTATTTCATTGGTAAGAATGGGTTAGAAACTATAGTTTATTCATTAAGTGAACATGAAATAACCATAAAACAAGAATTTACCAAGTCATTTTCACCATTTGATATTTACCATTCAGTTTTGTGCTCTGAACCAATTTTTATCTCGAACTTCAGCAGCTGATTGCGAGAGATTCCGTGGATCATTTGTTGCGCTGTCAGGACCATGTAGGACATCTACCTTTTCTCTTCCATTTAAGTTCATTGTTTTACAGTTTCAAGCAAGTTTTTTAGGGTTTTGGGGTCCCTAGGGTAAATATACTTCACCCTGGGATCAACGCAACCTATCACATCAAAAACTGCGTTGCAGTGCACCCAAACAGAAGGGTACCTGCTCTGTAGCGCACTGTCTCAAGGCTTGGGCTGTGTTGGGCGCATTTGATAAATTTGTTTCTCCTGTTTTACCCAAAAATCCTTTAACTTTTTGCATGAAATGGATCTTAACTAAGCTTATGGTTTGATTTCAGGCTTTGATCGGAACAGAATGACTATTACTTGGCGTGAAAGTGAGCATGAAGAACACAAAATGGTTGCCCTTAATGATCCGGGTACTGTTGAGGCCCTCAAAGACTGTGGGTTACTGAAATAGTTCAGGTTGTCTGGGATGAGGCAACAAATAGAACTGTTGGAGTTCCTAGTTCATTCATGGGATCCAACGGATCAGGCTTTTCACATAGGGGGTAAAGTGCTCCCTATATTGATCGATGATGTTTACTTCCTTACAGGATTGTCGAGACGTGGTGCCCCCATATCTCTTTCAGGTTCTTCCCATGGGGGTGAATCAGTGAGGGACTACATTCGACAGTTCTGTCGGCCAGGTACACAGCCTAGCAAAGATGGGAAGATCAACATTAGGGATGTTCGTGATTTTCCTTTGTGAACAATCCTTTTCACTATCGCAAAGTTAGCGGGTAGTGTGACACTTCATCTGGCAAACAGATCATATATGCAGTTTGCACTTGAGTGCCTTGAGCCAACTACATTCAACTGGTGTGAGGTAGTTCTCTCTTCGATGAAAGAGCAGCTGACCAAGGTAAAGAGCGGTAAGACAAAGAATTTTAGCTATGGTTCGATCTTGATTTCCTTTACCTTAGAGAGAATTCCATTGATGCAACCTCAGTATGTGTCACTGAGTTTCACTGGTCCTAAAGATCCACAGATGCAGAGATGGGTTGAGTTGATGGCTTGACATGCTTGTCAATCATCAATCTCATTTCCTCCTGCATTCTTTAGTTGGCTCAATCGACAACACATTGTCATCGAGGAGCATCCATATGCAGGGATGGACTTTCGTGGAGATCTAGATTTGAGGTTACCAGTGGGTGCCTAATGGGGTGCTATAGGTAAATTGTTTTGACCAAGTGTTTTTATTTATTTTTATGTTTCTACATGTTTTTGTGTAATATTCCTAACTCGGAATATTCCTCAAACGCTAGCAAAAACTTCAACCAAATATGTGCAAATGATATAATAACCCAGAAGTGATAAAATAATAGTGGAACAACATATAATAATGTAAACCGAAAATATAAGTAGATACACAAGAAATGCAACGAGAAATGCTAAGCCATTTTATTATACTGAGCAATAAAATGAGTACAAGAGGTGATTAGACAGATGGCACCTTGATTTGCACAAGGCAAGTGAATAAATACTCTCAGAATGACAAGAATGGCCTCTCTGCGTGGATGCTGCTGCTGCTGCTAGAAAACAAATGATGATTTGGGGCTGCTCCCCTCCTCAGAAAAAGCTGAAACTCTGGATTCGGGCTCTACTCAAGAAACCCAGAAAAACCTAGAAAGCTTTCCTGGAATGGCCGATCCCCGAAAAACACCCTCTTGGGGTTTTGCGTAGTTCCTTAATGCCTTGCGCTGCCACTGAAGAAAACCCCTATAAACTCTGCCTGAAACACTGCCTAAAACCCTGCCAAAAATCCGCCAATGAGATAAGAGCTGGACCCCTGCTTAATCTCCCAACATAAATCCACCTGAAAAACCCCAATCCAGCACTATAACCAAAAGAATTGCGTCCCTCTCCAAGTGCTGCGCAGTCTTCCAAAATGCTGATGAAACTGTTGCTGAAATGCTGATAAAACTACTGCTGAAATATCGATGGAGATACCTTGTCCGAGCAGGCACTTGAAGTCCCCCGAGGCTAAGGGTGAGATCTCCGAACGAAGACACTCAATGCACTAAATAGTGTTGCAGACCAGCTAAACAACCAATGTGCTCAAAAGTCGAAACGACTAGCTCAAAATGCACATAACTGAATGATCCAAAATGAGGGGGCTCCTCTCTATTTTATAGCCTCTGCCTCTCACAATCCCTAGGATCACCTCCACCTGTGTGATTCCCCTCTTGCCATGTGTTCTTCCCCCTGCGCAGTCCCTCCATGTGTTTGCGTGGGCCCCATTTCTGCGTCCCCCTTTGGCCCCCTTGGCTCCTCCTTAAGTCACAACTTTGTGCTACTAGGAAGTGACTTTTTATTCTTAAAGTGAGTTATGTTCCCCGTCCTCACTTTTTTTTATTATTATTTATAAATAACTATGGAAGGCAAAAATTGGGCAAAATCGTATATTCCAATTAGCCATGGCTAATTAGGAATATTACATTTTGTGTTTTTGATGTTTCCAAGACTAAACTAAAAATGTTCTCATGCATGCAGATGTTGGTACTGTTCGACCTATGGGTCATCGACAGGGGGTGGGTGAACTAGCGCGAAGAAATGTCGGAAGAGCAGTTCTCCCGGATTTGGATTTGACCGAGACACTGGCAGAATTGCAGGATCATATAGAGGGGTTAACCCTCGGTATTCCGGATGTCCGGATCGAGGAGTTACCGATGAGGCTGCAACGCCATACTATTGGTGTACCTAGCCGTTGGATGAAGCTATTGCGCATGATAGCTCAGGCTGTGATCTATTATCATGAGCATCATTAGGTCTACTTAGGATGTTTTTCTATATGCATTTTGAGTTTTGAGGTTAGATGACCAACATGTCTTGGACACAAATTTTGTAAAAACTTTAAAACATCTATCTATTTTACTTTCAGTGTTTTTATATATGGTTATGTGTGATCCTATTCAACTATTGATGTGAATTGAAAAATTTACTTTTACATGTGTCGCAAATGTCTGTTTAACACATAGTTCGCTAATGACAGTTAATGTGTTAAAATTCATGGAAATGTGTTGATATTGTATGTAATCAAAATGTTTTTCTAAGAGACGAACTCTAAGGAAGATACGATAAATTGTTGGATTTCAAACGATGTAAACTTTTGTAAGTTGCAGTACGACAAGTTGTGAGTCCATCCTAATGATGATTCGGCGAATGCCAAGCGAAACAGCATCAGAGAGAAGTTTGATCAACGCGCTATACTCAACAATATTATTTGTAGAACGATCGATACAAATCCCTTGAAAACTCACTAACTCGCCACTTGAAGCGAATATGGCCCATGCTGCAAAAGATAGGTTCTGCGTACTACGACTAGCACCATTGACATAACCAACAAATGGTTCCAAAGATTCTGACATCTGCAACAAATGCAAAGCGGATTACTTAACCACAAAAAAAAAACTCTAAAAGTCACATTGTAACACACACACACACCGAATCAAATTATATATATACAGTGCTTCTTACTACTAAAAATCAGGCATAGTAATGTTTCAAATACAACCCATTACGGGGCTGTGACAATGGAATTCCATCATAATCAACTAACTCATAAGAATATTTTGCCAAAACACGCTTGATAATATAGGGGCCCATCCATAATGGTTCAAATTTCCCTGCTCCTAGTTTATCAGCTACCTGATCATAAAGCAAGACCAGGTCTTCTTCTGAGAAAATGCGAGGCTTGATATTTCGGTCATATTACACCTTTATTCGTTTCTTATGTGCTTCGTTAGCCAATGCGGCTTCGCGACGAGTTTCATCTAGATGGATGAGCTCTAAGAAACATGCTTGTTCTTCAAAAGTGTCCTGTAACAAGTCAATCACGAGTTTTAATGATGAAATTTCACATTGTACAGGTAAGGTTGCCTCTAAACCGTACACCAATTGAAAATGTGTGAATCCAGTTGCATTTCTCACCGAGGTTCGGTAAGCCCACAAAGCCGAGTACAAGATTAAATGCCAGTTTCGTTTATGAACTCCTATCATTCGTTGGAGCATTCTCTTAAGGATTTTGTTGATGGCCTCAAGTTGTCGATTAGCTTGCGGATAATAAGGAGTAGAACTATCATGGGAAAGTCCTAACTTGGCAGTCAATTCAGTCATCATATAGTTGCGAAAATGCGAACCATGATCTGTAACTATAGCTTGTGGCACACCAAACCGTGCAACCACATGGTTGAAGAAAAAAGGAGCAGTTGTCTCATCGCTGTTGTTTAATGTAGGCATGGCCTCGACCCATTTTGTAAAATAGTCCATGACGATAATAATATATCGATGCCCCCCCGCTGAGGTAGGGTTACATGTCATAAAATTGATGCCCCATTTTGCAAATGGTCCCATATCGATGATAGGATGTAGTGGTGCAGGTGGTAATCATGTTTTGCGGTAAAAGTTCTAGCATGCATGACAACTTTTGATATCAATAATGCAATCATTGAATATGGTTGGCCATAAGTAACCATCACAAAGAATCTTCTGTGCGGTAGCATAACTAGATAAATGTCCACCACAAGCACCATAATGGCAATCATTCAAAACTTTCTCGGCTTACTCATGAGTGAGGCACCTCCGTAAAATCGTATCGATACCACGACGATAAAGGGTGTCGCCAATGATCAGATAATCTTTGGCTTGGTAGCGAATACGTCGCTGTTGCAAGCGAGAGGTATCAGGCCGGAAAGATTGAGTCTGTAGGTAGATCAATATATCTCCATACCACGGGTCAGATGACGAAATCAGAAACATAGACTCATTTGAAATTGTTGGTTCTGTTGTTGAATCGATGTTGGTAGAGGGAAGGTTGCAAAGAAGCTTGGCGAAGACTAGAGATTTCTTTGACTTGGATTTGATGAATTCCAAATCAAATTCCTGCAAAATGATGATCCATTTCGAATATTTGCCCCCCAACAATTGACGTGACAAAATGTATGTCATAGGGTTGCAATCCAAAATGACAGTGGTCTTTCGGAGCAGGATATAGTGGTGAAATCTCTGTATAGCTTGGACAGTAGCCAAAGCTAACTTTTTGACATAAGAGTACTTAACTTCCGTATCATTGATGTTGCGACTCATATAATAGATCGTTTGTTCAGTCCCATTTTCTTCTTGGACTAAAACCATAGCAATGGTTGTATCTGCAACGACGAGATACATGAAATAGTTGTTTTGATAATTAGGGGCATACATTAATGATGCTTGAATTAGGGCATCTTTGAGAGCATCAAAGGAAGCTTGTGCAACCTGGTCCCAATGGAAGGGTATCTCCTTTTTTTAAAAAGACGAGTAAATCCTTTAGCCACTTCAACATAATTTGGAATGAACCTCCTTAGAAAGTTAGCCTTCCCTTGGAGTCTCTGTAACTGCAGTAAATTGGAAGGTGGAGGCAGATCAAGAATTGCCTTAACCTTCAAAGGGTTGAGTCAAATTCCTTCTTTAGACACTACAAAACCAAGCAAACGACTAGAACCAACACAAAATACACATTTATGTGGATTGAGTTGAATTTTGTAATTTCGGCACCGTAAAAAGATAGCTCTCAGATGTTGCAGGTGATCAACCCGTTTTCGTGAATGAGCAGGTAAATCATGTAGAGAAGGTTGAACAATGTGTTTGATGTTATGGAAGGCATAATTCATTGCCCTCTGAAAAGTTGCCCCATCTTTCTTCAAACCAAAAGGGAGTTTCCTATACGCGAATGTGCCCCAGGGACAAATAAAAGCAGTTTTATATTGGTCTTCTGGGTGGATATTGATCTGATTATAGCTGGAAAAGCCATCCATAAATGATAATATTTCGCATTTGGCACAGTCATCAATTATCTGGTCGATTAAAGGAGTGGGATAGTTGTGTTATGGACAAGCGTTATTAACATCCCTATAATCAACACACACTCGTATTGTTCCTTGTTTCTTCATGACAGGAACAAGATTGGAAACCCAATTGGTAAGAGGAACGGGGTAAATGAACCCAACATGCAGAAGTTTTTCAATTTCTACTTTAATGGGAGTAACCTTCTTTGGATGAATAGGATGGAGGTGCTGTCGTACCGGTTTGACTTGAAGATACATTTTAATCTCATGTTCAACTATACTAGAATCAATTCATGGAATTTCCTCGTATGACCAGGCAAATATATCACAAAATTCACGGAAAAGAGCACGATAAGTTTCAAGTTCCGCTTGAGAACAAGATTTGCCAACATGGATGTTCTCTCAATTCCAGGTTTGGTCGAAATGTCGATGGAAATGGTTTCTTCGATATTTGACAAGTTTCATTCAGAATCAACTGTGTCTATTAAGTACAGAATTTGAAAGGAAATCAACAATTGAAAGGAGATTTGGTTCATTTGAAACATCCTGTATGGGATCTCGAAGATGGGATCGATGATGATAATCTTCCCATGGTTCTTCTTCTGTCATCATTGATTGGATGATTCCTTCATCAGTAGAAAATGTACGTGAAAAAGGATCAGAGGAAGTACCATATTCTAATGAACAATCAACCCATACAATTGGTGATAATGGATTTGGGTTTGTCGCACAAGCCAAAAAGATTGATTGCTATGCAAGCTCAATAGGGCTTAGCGACATGATTTCATTATGCATATCAACTTCAAAATTACTGGGAATCTTCCATGAATTAGACGAAGTGGAAGATATCATGTTGTAAGTCTCAACTTTTGCAACTTCCGCCATTTGTGATGGTGATGGTAGCGAAAAAGTACCCATTCGGGAAGGATCTTTGAAGAGACCTACTCCAACATTCTAAAGAGATATCGGGGGTTTGTGAACTAACAAAATGCTTCCAGTAGCCTGTGAACTAGAGGAAAAGAAGCCAAGTTGATCAATTACTGTGATTCCGCCTTTATGAGGGAAAGCGATCATACGAAAGTATGTTGAAACCACAACAGACATAGCATAAACCCAAGGTCTTCCTAGCAAAATGTTGTAGTCAAGGGGTCTGTCAACAACCTCAACTTCAACAGTTATAGTTTTGCCCCCTAGTTCTCTGCAGGTTACTTAAAATTCCATAAGGCATATATGTGCGACTGTTAAAAGCTTTTAACATTGTAGGTGACCATGACAAAGGCGGGGAGCCAAGTGTTTTCCAGCAACTCATTGACATAATAAAAGTAGATGCACGCTCGTCAACAATGGTTCAGTGAACGAGTTTATTCAAAGCCTTTACTTGGATCAGGAAAGCTAATTGAGCTGGTAATTGTGGCATATATCCCGCATGGTTAAAAACCACAAGATTGGAATCTGTTGGATGAATTCCACCAATTTCTGACAATAAAACCTACTTTTGGGAGGGACAATTTTGAAGCACCTCAAGCGTCGACACAACAGAAGGTGACTGAGCTAAATCTTCTACTATGTTATATTTTTGCACTGCTCGAGCTCGACGGTTGAATGTAGACTTATGTACAACTCCTTTAGGCGGTTTTATTGTTAACTCTGGTGTAATAAATGGTGGAATAGGATCAGACGAAGTCGAAGTCGAAGTATTTGGTTGATCTGAAGCCTGGTTATTCGACGACGACGATGGATTACCATAATCTTCACTTCGTGTAGACACTGAAACATCAATTTTAGGCTTAGAGGCGGATAACATAAGCACTTGTGAAGTGGAAGCATGATCAGTAGCAACCAAATGAGTATTTGGATTCGGAAATGGATCTGTCAACACAACGGATGCACTAGAAGTCTTAAGAAGTTTTGAGACTTCAGAGCAGTGAGGACAATCTTGCGTAAAATGCTCCTCGTTACAGATTAAACATGCATAACGAGGTTTCCTAGCCAGAGAAGAGGAATCAGATGATTTCTCTTGAGGGGGAGGATTTTGTTTCTTTTTAGCTTTCCCCTTCTTCTTGCTTCCAGGTTGCTTTTCATTCTTGCCTTTGTCAGATGACATGACATTTATTTCGGAAGTAGGAGTATTATCAGATGCAGTAGAAGTTTGATTGGAAATAGCAAGTGGTTGACCAGATGGTCTACCTGCTGTTTCTGTACTTGAAGAACCAATCACACTGTCACTGGCATGAGAGTCCTTACTAGATGGTGGTGGAGGAACAGTAAAAGCTGGTCTGGGTGCATTTGGAATTTTGTCATAGAGTGTGCCAGACTGGGTGTAAACCAAATCTAAGTATTGGGCATGGGCAATTACTTGCTCTTCAGTGACGACTCCTCCTTTAGCCACATTCTTGGTGATAGATGGCAACAATGATTTTATAAACCACTCAGCTAAAAACTGATTAGGAACATAAGTTTTGACCATTCGACGACGACAACGCCACTCATGAATATGATCAGAAATATGAGTAGCAGTAATATGTTTAAAGTTGGTCAATAGTTTCGTTCCAGTTTCATATCTGATGGATAACTAGAAGTGGGTTAAAAACGTGGTGGCTAAGGATGTAAAGTTATCAAATGAAGCTCGTGTTAATTCAATATACCACTTTGCAGCCGGACCAGTAAGTGTTCGTTGGAAAAGACGTAGTCTAACTAAATCATCATTCAGGGAGTTGGATGAACACCATAAATGAAAAGTCATAACATGGTTGGACGATTCTTCTCCAGGGTTTCCATTGAATTTAGGAATATTGGAATGCAATTTATGAGGAATCACCGGCCACTAGGGTGCATAAAAAATTGGATCATTGGTAAGCCGATTTAAATATGATAATTCAAGTGTTGCGACAAAAGGTAACTGTCTGTTAGGTCAGGTTGAGCGTAACCAGGGTAAGATAGAATTGCTTGGGAAATAGGTCTTTGCATACCAACATAAGGAATTTGCTGCTGGTAACCTTGATAGGGGTAAGTTTGTTGAGCAAATCCGGTATAAGGTGGTTGTTGAACACCAAGATAAATTTGTTGTTTTCCAAACCCAACATAGGCTTGTTGACCAGGACCTGGGTAAACTTGCAGTTGACGAAACCCAACATAGGCTTGTTGACCAAGTCCAGGATAAGTTTGGTATTGTTGGAATTGTTGTTGTCGATATTGTGGCTACCATGGTTGTTAATTTAACGGTTATTGTCCACTAATGTAAGTTTGACCAGGTTGTGAATATATTAAACCAGTATAATTTTGAGTCATTCCAGTAAATGGTAAATTGGCCTAAGGTTGTTGGATTCCAGGCACAAACGGTTGTTGTAAAACTGCCTGAGAAGACTGAATCTGTAAACCTAAAACTTGGGGGTCAGAGGTTGAAGGATTAGCTTGCACATGTTGAGATACAACTAACTGAGCTTGCGACTGCGGTAAAGTTGTAATGACATGCGTAGTAGGTATGGATGAAACAAATTGCATTGGTTGTGATGGATACACAAGCCTTGGTTGAATGGGCATTGTTTGTTGCCACTGACAAACAGTCATTCCAGGTTGACCTAAAGACGATGGCATACTGCCATATGGTTGCCCCCCAGAAAATGGAGGATAAGAAGATTGTGCATATTGTTCTCCATATGGGGCTAAACCAGTGTAAAGCAGATAAATTGGATGGTAACCAAATTAACCAACTTGATATTGACTTGATGGATCAAACTGTTCAGTATCCGTAAGTGAAGAACCAAGTAAAATTCTTTTGGAGGACATGGGTGAAGACCATGGACTAGAAGCAACACCTGAGTGGGTTCCAGATAAAGATTGGTAACCCGGTGGGACGGACGGAACACCATACAAATGTGACTCAGGTGTTGTGGTAAACATCGAAGAAGTAGCGACAAAGGATTCTACCGCAGCGGTAACAAATGGTATAGTTTGGGATGTCGATTACGCCATAGTCAAATGTTCCAATAAATTTCCTAACGAATCAACGAGAGTCTAAAAGTAATCAGGATCAAAAGGAGGAGTAAAATGAGGAGTATGAGGATAAAGATAAAGCCCGGGTTCGAAGCGAGTTGGAATTATGGGTGTTTCTTCTTCAGGTTCCTCTTCAATTGAAATAAAACAGGTTGAAGGATTTCACTGTTAGGTCCGTAATAGATTTTTGGTAAATGACTCTGCGGTAAAGGGGAAGTCTCAACAGTTACAAATGTCTGAGGATAAACTGGTCGATCGTCTTTTGGTACGGGAACAACTTCTAATTGTTCAACTTCAAGATCCAAGTGTTCTCGTAAAAGAACAACAGGTTCAAGTTGGGATTCTTGAACAACTTCTAGTTTAGAAGTAACTTCTGATTGAACATTGATAGGCTCAGGATCAACTTATGGTTGAACAGATTCAGGTTCAGAAGTGATTTCTTGTTGAACAACTTTGGGTTGAAAATCAACTTCTTGTTGGACAACCTGGGTTATCGTTTCACTAAGTTCACTTTTAGTGTCCTCAGGTAACTGTAAAGGTTCCGCTTCAGTAACAGATGTACCAGTAATTGTAGGAGTAACTGGGGTCATAGTACTTACCGGTATAGGTGACTCTGGTAATTCAAATGAAGAACCATAAGTTTGTGATGTACTGGATTCAGTTAAATGAGACTGCTTTTGCCGTCTAGGTGTAGCTTCAGGGGCTAAAGTCGGTTTACTCGCTGTCCTCTGCGAACGACGTGGTAAGGGTTGATGTTCCTCCACGATTTTTAATTGATTTTATTACGAAAAGAAATAAACAAAAAGAGGGTAATCTAGGCAAAAGGATTACCAAGCAACTGTGAACTGCAATATACTACCTCAGTAAACCAAGGACTT
>APFE030740684.1:0-122708 GCA_000404065.3 Pinus taeda | reverse complement strand
ATTTAAAATACAATTAACATATTTAACAAAATTTATATTTTTATTTAAAAAAAACAATTTTATCGGCCACCCACGGGAGCGTAGCCCTGGGCAACGAAGCTACGTGCATCACTATCACCCAGGGCCACATTCCCATGGGCGACCGGGGCAGTGGCTATTTGATTCCGAGAATCAGATAGCCACCACTCGGCACCCGTGCAGCACCATCACCCTAGGCCATGCCCCCATGGGCGACCGGGCAGTGGCTATCCGATTCCGAGAATTGGATAGCCACCACTCGGCCGCCCGTGGATGTGGCTATCTATTCTCGGAATCAGACAACCACCGCCTGACTGCTCGTGGGGGTGCAACCCTAGGTGGCGGACCTACACGCAGCTCTGCCACCCTCGGCCGTGCCCCCATGAGTAGTCAGGCGGTGGTTATCTGATTTGGAGAATCAGATAGCCATCGCTTGGCCGCTCGTGGGGGCGCGGCCCAGGGCGGTGGAGCTGCATGTAGCTTTGTCGCTCAGTGCTGTAGCCCCATGGGCGGCCAAGCAGTGGCTGTCCAATTCTCGGAATCAGTTAGCCACCACCCCGCTGCCCGTGGGGGTGGTTATCCGATTCCTGGAATCGGATAGCCACTGCCCGGCCACCCGTGGGAGCGCAGGCCTGGGCGGTGGAGCTGTGTGGATATATGTTTTTTAAAGTTTTAATCGTAAATATATGTTTTTAAAGTTTTAAATGATTTTTATTTTTTAAAAATCGAAAATATATGTTTTTATTTTTTATTTTTATTTATTTATTTATTTAAATGGTTTTTAAAAAAATCCAAAAAATATATATTTTTTTAAAATTTAAAATTTTTTTTAAATTTTATTGTTTTTTTGTTTTGTTTTTGTTTGTTTGTTTGTTTGTTTGTTTTTTTTTTTATTTGAGTATATTTTGGTTTTTTAAGTTTTTTTTTTAATGTTTTTAATCTTGATTTTAATAGTTTTCTAGATTTTTATCGCCTTTTTTTTTTAATTTTCAATTTTTTTTAAAGCAAGTTTGTTTGTTTTTTGTTTTGTTTTGTTTTGTTTTTTAAGTTTTTTGGTAATGCTTTTTTAAACTTTTCTATTTTTAGTTACTTAATTTTATAGTTTCTTTATTTTTTTTTGTTTTTTGTTTTTTTTGTTTTGTTTTTGTTTTGTTTTGTTTGCTATTTTTTTTTTACATTTTTTTTTGTCTTTTTTATAAGATTTTTATATTGTTTTTTTTATTACAAAAAAAAATTGACATAAAAGATTTAAAGTGTAAAAAAATGTAACATTTAAAAAAAAATATCCACACTTAATACATTAAAAAATTTAAAGTGTCAAACATTGTTAAATTTAGAAAAAAATTATTTATATTTCATACATTAGAAATTTAAAGTAAAAAAAATAGGTCTTTTAAAAAAAAGGCTTAATGCAGAATCACCACATTTTAAAATCACCATGCAAGTCAATAACATTCTAAAATGTAATGTACATAAAAAAATTCAAAGTGCCAAAAACTATGCTTTAAAAAAAATATGTGTGTTCTGCATTGCCCTTTTTCAAAATCGGGTCACTTTTTTGCTATCTCTATGAAACGGGTAACAATATCAGTTCACGTTTCATAGTTTACATTGTTTCCTCACCTAGTGATTTATTCCTACTCCCTTGCTAACCAAAGCATTATTCCTTTTTGATATTCAATCTTCTCATGTAATTCAATTTCTCTCTCTCCTCCATGGCTACATGCGCTCCTCTTTTCTACCATATCTTCCCATGAATTTTTCCTTCCTCTTCTCTTATTGTTCAAATTTCTCCTAGTAGTTCAACTTCCTCTTCTCTCTGATGTGATGTCCTCGTGAATATCTGAATTCCTTGTTGGGCTGCGTTCTTTCCATGAGTTTGATTTCGTTCTATCTCCTGTCTCCTCTTGACAATAACTCTTGCTAGCAAGATCTTGTCAGCCAATGCAAATTGTTCCACTTGTCCAACTTTTCCCCAGGTTGTTAAATGTTGTTTTGTGTACTGTAGTGAGTGGCCAACGCATCTTACGAGGTACAGCATGTCCATTCTTCATTTTTAAAATTTCTATACCTTAATCTTATCCCCAACAAACAACCACCCTAGCCTTTGGAATATGCGTCCCATTACTCAACCCATTTTTTCTCAAAATGTTTACAATGCATACTTAAGTGTAAATTAATTCGGGCTGTCACAAACCCTTCCCCCTTGGGGGAACTTATGTTTATGCCTGACTAAGTCACCCAACTGTATAAAACAAATACACATAAAAATGTTATAACGGGTTACTTCCACCCAATTCCATGGTATCACAATATTCTTGATATAGTTCGACTGTTGAGATGGCCCATTGGTATGCCTTCCAACTGAGCAGTTGGAAGAATAATTGCAGTCTTCTTCATTTTGGTTGTGGTTCTCTTCATTCCCTTTGTTTCATCCTGCAACTCGAATGCTAACTTGCATTGTTCCATTGATTGTTGCCATATGTGTTGTGTATTTTCATGCCTCCTCTTCAACTCATCTTCTCCTTTGTTTATTTGTATGAGTCATGGGGATGCTAAGGGGCGCATCCCTTAGATTGTTGCTACATGTTATGCCACCATACATTGGTTCAATCCCTGCATGATAATCAATCTACTCGCTCTTTGGTTTAGCTAACCCATTATTTGTTCTAACTCTTGTCCACTTTGATTGATCCAACCCATGAACGTTCCAACTCTCATCCACTTTGGTTTAGTTTGTCTTGAGGTTGTCCTAGTTATGTCGCCCATCACATGGTAAGTGGATGTGAACCCATTATATGCTACCTCGTCTTAGCCCAATGTGTGCACACATAATTCCATATGAGGACTCGTCTCGGGTGTGTGCACCTTGTCACACACAACTTTCTAATTCAAATCTTCCCGATTGAGTGTGCATGCCCATCACAGCACCCAATCATTCCACTTTGTGGGTTTAGCTAACTCATTATTTGTTCTAACTCTTGTCCACTTTGATTGATCCAACCCATGAATGTTCCAACTCTCATCCACTTTGGTTTAGTCTGTCTTGAGGTTGTCCTAGTTATGTCGCCCATCACATGGTAAGTGGATGTGAACCCATTATATGCTACCTCGTCTTAGCCAAATGCCTGCACACATAATTCCATGTGAGGACTCGTCTCGGGTGTGTGCACCTTGTCACACACAACTTTCTAATTCAAATCTTCCCGATTGGGTGTGCATGCCCATCACTGCACCCAATCATTCCTCTTTGTTTCCTCAAGTTCCCATGTCACCTAGATTGCACAAAAACCCCAAATTTTCCCATAAAATCATAATTATTGTTGCATTTATTATAATTTCCATGTTGTTTTTCTTGCATGCCTTACATTAATTGCATGCTCAACTTGAGGGCCTTTCATCCTCCCTCACTCAAAATAATTTTCGTTCTTGCCAATGCTTTAATCCATAATTGTCTCAGTCACAAATTGAAGTGTTGTGTCATGAAGTATCACCCCTTGGATATTGTCTTTGATTTCATCTATTGAAATTTCTCTTGCATGTCCTCCATGTGTTGGATCCTCCCATGGCACCTAGCTAATCTTGTAGTTAATCTTTTCGTCACATCAAGCTTCACAATAACTCATGTCACTCACACAAGTGAAATATCCTTAAATCTTAGATCATCCAAGTAACCCCATCATATATTCTCTCCAAGTGCATGTGGTACCCTAAGGGCAGCCCACATATGAATTGTCATCTGATTGCAACAATGAGCCAATGCTCCTCATGGTTGAATGTGAAGGCGAGGTGCAATAGTCATGGTGACCACCACCTCCTTCTCCAAATCCCATGACCTACTGTAAGTACACCTCCATACTTCTCCATATGATACCTCAACAATGGTGGATGAGAATAGATCCTACCTTCGACTTCGTCCACAAGATGCTCCAACTCTAGATCACATGGTCAACCTCCTCCTAAATCATCCATGGCTAATTCAATCTTCTCCCTTGCCCATTTATACCAATGTAAGTCTTCCTAGTCACATTCTTGGATGATAGGTGTCTCCCTCATGTGCTCATTGGAATCAATAGGCATCAACTCATCTTCCTCGAAATGATCCACTACTCCAAGCTATCGATTCTTTCAATCAATATTGTCATAATGTGTACACACTTTAGGAGAAAAATGTCCATCACATCCGTCTTCTCAAGAATTTTACTCTAGAACTAATAATTTTCCCTATCTGACGTCCAAATAGAATTCATTGTAGCAGTTGAATCCACCACTCCTTTTAAGGTCTTCAAAACAATCAGTTGATGTCCTGATAGAATGAATAAACATCCCACAAATAAAACCTGTAACTACAATAAAAAACTCATGTCCCTATATCAACTCATAATCATCCATATGCACAATGACAGAGTTTGTCTTTCCTTCCCACTCTCTAATATGAATGGGTGCGTTCTCAATTGTTCTAGTCACACATATCTCATGAATTAACTACCAGGAGTAATTCTTCAGAAGGCTTGCAACTAAAGTTGTTCTTCCTTGTAGACTTCTTGTCGAACCACCTCTTGATACGATTATGGTGAAGTGAAATTTTTTCTTTTGCTTTCAACCTTTCTTCCTGTAGCTTGCAAAGGGTGTCTATCCTACGTTGCACTAACAAACACGACTTGCCTTGGGATTCTTGTGAGAGTTGAAGGGAAAGCAAGTAGATGTTAGGCGGGAGGATGGCTTTTTTTTTCTGTATACCAAGAAGTAAGGGGAGGTTTTTAGGGAATGCTTCGGCATGACTCGGTCAGCCCATAAGGTATTTACCAAAGCGGATTGCTAGTTTTGTTGCTCAGAGAATATGGTCTTTTTGGTAATGCATATTAGGTTCTTATTCTTGGATTCAACAAGACCATTCCCCTGCGAATAATAATTAGTTGCATGTTTCAATACAATGCCATTTTCCAATGAAAAATCGTAAAGTTTTAGCGATGAGAAGTATGTTGCATTGTCGAAAACAAGTGAAGTAGGAATGCCGAACCTAGAAATGATGTTTTGATGCAGAAAGTTGATGACTTCTTGATCATTCACCTGTTTGAGCGGAACTACTTTTGTCCACCGTGTGAAGTAATCTGTGGCAGTGAGGATGTAGCAGTGCTGCTTTGATGAATGCATAAATATTTCTCCAATAATATCCAAGCCCCATTGTTGAAAATGTTCTTCCACTATAATAGGCTATAATGGGGTAGATGACTTCTTGTTTTTGTCGACACTCCTCTGATAGACCAGACACTTGTGGGCATAAGCATGAACATCTCTGGATAATGTAGGGCAGTAAAAGCCGACTCACATGACCTTATGTGTTGTTGTGTTGCCTACAAAGTTACCCTCGGTTGGTCCGTCGTGGAGATCACACAATACCTTTTCTGAATCATGTGCTTCGAAACACCTGAGCAATACTCCGTTGTGGTGCTTCCTGAAAAGCACCCCTTGCACCAATTGATAGGATAATGCTTTAAGTTTGAGTGCCCTATTTTGCCATGCAGAAAAGTGGGAGGGCACAGTGTCGTGTTCAAGGTATTGGCACACATCAGCGTACCAAGAGTTTGTGCTAGTAGTGGGGAGGCTCGCTTAACATTGTACATGTCAATTTCTTACTCCCATCCTGAAAGATCTTCTTCCTTCTTTGTGTTTGCTGCATCTGTTGCTAGTCAACACAGACCATGGCCCTTGATTGTGTGAATTGACTTGATCTCTAGATCATATTCTTGCAACCCAGTCATCCAGTTTGCTCTCCTTTCACCCAACTCTTGTTGAACGAGCAGTGATCTGATTACTGGGTGCGAAACAAAGATAATGCAGTGATTATTGAATATATAGGGCCAAAAGTGCTTTACTGCCTTGTATACTACATAAGCTTGCTTGTCCACAACGGGGTAGTTAAGTTCTAGTCCTTGCAGACTTGCGCTCATGAAAGAGATAGGTCGCTCGTTGTTCAATTCATCCTTTTGGGTGAGTACAACGACGAGAGAAGTGTCAGAAGCAAACGTGTAGAGCAAGAAATCTTTATGCAAGTCTGAGATGTACAATGCGGGTACTTTTGCGATAGCCTGCTTAATACGAGAAAATGCATCTTTTCCCTTTTATCCAATTTATAAATTGCATCCTTCTTCACCATCTCCTGTATTAGCTTAACAATATGAGCATAGTCGGAGATGAACTTGTAGAGGAAGTTGATTTTTGCTAAGAAGTATTGCATAGCTTTCTTCTTCACTGGGAAGGGAATCTGCGTGATTGTTTTGACCCTGTTCGGGTCTACCATAATCCCACTTTTGGCAAGAATGTGGCCTAAGAGATTACCCTCAGACACTGTGAATATACTTTTCTTGGGATTTAAGGATTACCGTACTTGGGAAATCGTTCCAAATTTTTCTTTAAGTGGCATACGTGGTCTGACCTCTGTTTGGAAAACACTGTTACATCGTTAAGATAGACCATTACGCTCCTTCCAATTAATATGCGGAAAGCGATGTCCATAGAATCGACATTGATTAACCCAAATGACATTTGCCTGAATGCAAATATGCCCCACTTTGTGCGGAAGGTGGTCTTAAGTTTGTCAGGCTCTAAAACCAGAACCTAGTTGTATCCAGAATAACCGTCTAACAAAGAAAACATTTCTGACCCCCATACTGTTTGCAATATTTGTTCCATGGATGACACATGGTATTTTTCCTAGTTTGAGGTGCAATTGAGATTCCAGAAATCGACACACAAGTGGATTTCCCCAGACTTATTTCTCATTGTGACCAAATTTGACACCTAAGTTGAGTGTTGCACTCTGTATATGATCCGGTTGTCCAACAATTTCCTTAACTCTTTCTGAATAAGAGGCTCAAGCGTTGGGTGTACTTTTCTCAGTTTCAGTTGGAATGGCTTGGCCCCTTCTTTTATTGGTATCACATGCTAGATGATTCACGTGTCATATGTTTAAAGCTCATTGTATGTCCACGTGAACACATCTCTTTACTGCTTGAATAAGCGCATAAAGGCTTGCTGCTCTTGTGGTGTACAACAAGTACCAAGATTGACATACTTCAGATGCTTTTCTGTTCCCAAGATAATCTGCCTGTGCGATAGTGTGGAACTGTGGGTCCTAGAATAAACATGTCCCTATAAGCGATTTTGCAGGTCATATAACTTCTCCAACAACACCACACCCTTTGTGATGAGTTTTCCTTTATTGCATTGGCTGCATCCTGTAATGCCTTTTTGTGCTCGTCCTCATCGATTGCCACATCTTTGAACACATCAACATTCGACATGAAAGCACAATATTTGCTGGTCATCATAAAAAAACGCGTAAGTTAGTGATAATATCAAGAAAAGATGGATTATAAAGAATTTCAATAGAAAAATCGTCCCTCAATGGTGATAACCTAGTAACGACAATTTCTAATGCATCCACAACTGCGTTACACATTCTTGGAACATAAATGATATTAAAAGTTTGGAAATGTGAAATCAGATGCCATACCTCTTGTTGATAGCTTTTAAGATGAGGTGACACACAATGTATGACATTGCGTACTTGTCGCATCACAATTTATGTGTCACCTACTACTTTCAGGATAGAGACGTTGAGGTCAATGGCTCTTTGCAAGCCCAAGATGAGTGCTTCATATTTTGCAGTGTTGTTTGTGCACTTAAATTCCAAGCGATTAGGATCAAATGCTTTCTCTGTAGTGGGTCTATTAAAACGCAACCAACTCTAGAGCCCTCCTGCGTTTTGGAACCATCGAAGTACAGAGTTCACATATGATATGTATAAGGACTGGGAACTACATTAGTTCTATTACTACTACTGCTAGCTGTACAAATGTCATTTTAACCAGTTGGACTAGGAAGGAGCTCCGACTGTGTATCTGGTGGGACTGGGGATGGTTGTGCAAGATAACACCCCAGTTGGGTTTCTAGGAAGCAATTGCCGAAGATTAGTTCTACGGAAGCCACATGTTCATTCAGTCCATCCAAGGGAGTGACATTATGTTTCATGTGTCTTTCTGAATTCACCCGGATCTGATTATTTCTGCCCTTATATGAAAGCCATAAATGTGACCAGTTTGTAGCAAAGTACCCTTGTAGCTTGCTGGACCAGTCTCTTCTCAACAACACCCCATATCCTTTCGAAATGTCCACATTCATTATGTTGATACATTGATGGACTCACCCATCAAATGATAAACGAATGATCACACCTCTGAGTTCACCAATTGCATGCAGATGAGTTTTGTCCAGTTGAATAATGTGTGCATCTATTTTGTCCCATTTTGCATTGATTTTCTTAGCAACAGATAATGGAATTGCATCACCGATGCATCAGAATTGACCAAGAAGTTGTGTACATTGAAATTAAATATTTCAAAAGTTAACAAAAAAGGAGGGTAGAGTGTATTCACATCCATTGTTAAAGCATTAAGTATAGATTCGAGAGAACTAGAATACGTACCAGATCCCTTGTCTGAAGAGACATCATTACCTATGGTGGATTGCCCAAGTGCGCATAAGAGGATGTCTCGCTGGCTCGTGATCTTTGTTAACTCAACATTGAAATGTTCACAAGAACTTTCTTCATGTCATTAACTATGTTGTAGTCCACAGCGGGAAGAGTGGCCGATGTGTCTGGGGATGTAAATTGGTTTCTGACTTCCAGAGCGATGGTTTTGTCACTACTGCTCGCAGAAGTATTTTTCGTTGAGATTGATTTTGCAGACTTGCTCTGAGTGTTTTGGACTGAGTTGACGAGTGGATTGATTTTCCTCAACAAATGTTCTTTAAGTTTCTGCTTCGTCAACTCTATTGTAGTTGTCAGCCCTTGGCTTCTCAGATTCTACTGGCTGGTCAGCTTCTGGGTTGGACCATAACACAGAGGCTATTTGTTGGCAATATTCTTTTGGGCCGTGAGTATGCAATTAAGCATGTTTACTGCATGCTCGACACTTGGAGTTTCATCGAACGCAATAACTTCTTCCTTTTCTTCTTCAGGCTTAGTATGCTCCTTAGCCATTACCGCATCAACAAGATGCGTAGCAAGAAGGCTCATGGTCTGATTCCATTGTGGGCACGTTTTCTCGAAATGATATTCTTGATGATACGAACAATATTGATCTGTGCCCATTTTTTCAATATTCAACACAACATTGGAGCTATGCACAGACTTAGTGGGTTGGTTGTTGTTACTGTCAAAAGTTGCAGTCCTCTTAAACATGTTGAATGTAGGAGGCTTGCTCCTCACGATGGTCTCGCTTGAGCTTTGCTTTAGCTCTGCCAACTCATTTGCCAGAGTCTTGACAATGTGGGTCAAGCTCTCAAGGTCAGACGATTCTTTCTCTTTGGCCTTGCTCACGGAGGCTTGAGACATGTTACCCATATATTTGAAATCTTTTGTTGGTCCACCGTTTGTGATGATTCCAATTGCGCGCAAGTCCTTCTTAACAATGATAGCCTCTTCATAATTTTCCATTAATGTTTGTTACGCAGTTCATTTCAGAAACTGCACAATGTTTGTTGGCAAGACAAAAGTGTAGTAATCTATTGTGATGGAGTCACGAAGTTTCGTGTTTTCTTGAAATTTATTCAAAATGCAGTTGAACCTTTGATTGAAATATTTCACTTTCTCCTTTTACCCCATCTTAAGATTACCTAACTCTTTCAATAACATGGCCACGATCTTATCATTAGCAATTTTTTGAAGGAAGATTTTCTTAAACACCCTCCAATTCTGGATGGAGTTTGGAGGAAGGCTGTGATACGATACAATTGCTCTACCATCCAAGGTACATAGAAAAATTCTACATGCAACATCATCGTAACGTACCTCAAGTGCCTGTAGATGTACATAAAAGTTGTCTAGATGGTATTAAGCCGTCACTGTTTTATCAGAGTCATACTTCGTTAAGAGCTTCTTCGAATGCTTTGGCATCTTGTGTAAAACACTCGGAAGTGCAAGTGGGCCCTGAGTCATCCAATCCAGATCTTGGTCTGCCATCTCTTCTTGTTTTCTCTCTTCCTCTTCTTTGTTAGAATCTAATGGCTCTTCTTCCTCTTCCTCTTCTCTGCTTGACCCGTAGAAAGTTGTCTGAGAGTACAACGTTATATCTGTCACCACCGTGAAAGAGTGGAGGCTCTTTTGCGTTCTCCACAAAGTTTGCTAATTCTTCAAAGGTGACAAGGACTAAATCTTCAAGAGTAGAAACCATGATCCCTATGGGGGTGGTTTTGTTCTTCTTTGGAGAGTATGGAAGACTGAGTACTCCCGAGATCAATCCAACAACTTTTGTAAACTAATGGGTTATAGGATGGATGGCCCGAATTCGATCGTATGGGATTTCATAGGTCCGCTCATGCTTGGGTTGAGAAGAATCACCAACATCCTAAATACGAGTAGAGGAAGTGCAATGAACGTTGTTGCCTTGACTAGAAGCTGAGATGTTGGGGTCAGTGGGGTTATCAACCATAAAACACTAACTTCCCTCCTTCTAGTGCCAAAAATGTTGACGGTGTTGGACCTGCCAACATTTAGGGGATCTCCCTGATGTGAAGTCCCAATTAGACCTCACACTGTTTGGTGTAGGATTTCCATCCAGTATAAAGGCCTGGTTGTCGAATTCTTAAATATTTTCCTTAGCTCTAATTGTCAGCAAGAGAGAGGGATGCAATGGTGTCTTCAAAAAGAAAGAAGGTAGGCTCGGTGAGTGTTCAGTTGTAAGTGCGTCAATGTTTTTCTACTGCGGAGAGGGGAGAATAGTGAGCTTCTAAGTGAGAGGTAATAGTACCCCCAAAGAAGAGACACACAGGAACCAAAAGGATCTGTCTAACATCCAATGGAATAGTCCATCGAGGATGCGACGGTCATTATAACCAACAAATGAGGAAATGTTTCTCTAATGTCCCGCGGAATAGTCCACAAGGATGGGAAAACAAACAACACATTCTCAATAAGATAAGTACTTAAATAACTGAAATAGTTCAACTATCTTAGCAGATGTGAAAGCAAACATGAAATACAAACATTCACAAAATAGTCTTACAAACATTCATAATCCATGTCTGAAGAATGTGCTGGCCTTGAAGGCTTATGCTATTAAGTAAAAGTTCTAAGACACATGTTTACAATGTACATCACTAGCTCTAGTAGTGGAGCATTGGAGCCACTCCTTGCTCCTAAAAGAACTAACTTATCTCTCTAATGCCTTGCGGGAGGAGCCAAGGTGAAAAGTCCTTTTCTCATACAATGAGGGAGTATACATAACCAAGGGTGACTCTTTGACTACTCATGACTATTTGACTTCCTATGAATTTTCAACTTACTCGACTCTTTACATTCCATGTGTGTCCTTTAGACTTCCACTTTATAATACATTTTGAATACAATATACATGATCCACAATAATGATGTGTCATATGACCACCCATGACATAACATGACATTGTTGACATGGACTTTTTGATGATGTGGCAATATCAAGTCACCGTTGCTGCTAAGTGCTAGATGTCTTCTTGAAGATGCTTTCTCTTCACCTCTGCGTGGCTTGGTGATGCAAAATCTTCAATGATCTCCATTCTTGAATAGTGGTTGCAAACTAGTGTTCCTTTTCTTTCTCTTGATCGATCAACTCGTAAGTTCAACTACAAGAGAGTCTTTAAACATGCTTCACTCCTTCTCCTTCTCCATCATCTTGCCATGACATGATAGGGTAGTTGTTCCTGCAATTCACTCATGAGGAGAGGACATCAATCCGAAAACCTCCTAGTCTAAGATGATGCATTTTGATCCACCAACCGAGCTCGGAACAAGTGACATGCTGGGAAGAGGGACTCAGTGACTGTAGGATGCGCATTTCCAGTAGGCAGGGGAAAATCTTGAGCTTTGAGACTGCGCAATGCACAACTCAGGCAGGTATGAGGGATAAGGCTGAGTAGTTTCTAGAGGCAGTGGGACAATTTGAGGGAATGGGCACTGGGAGAGCCAACTGCGCAGTTCTGGGAGTGAAGAGGTTGGGATACTGCACAGTTCAAGGACTAAAGGGATGATCTTGAGGCTTGAGGATGCGAAGTGTGCTGTTTAAGCTGAGCTGGGGATATCATTGCACAATTTTGGAGGTCAAGAATGGGGCTTGGGCACAGAAACTGTTGAATGGAACAGTCCTGGAACACAAGAACTACACATTGCACAATGACAAGAGTTAAGGTCACAACTAGAGGGCTAAGACTGCTCAGTTCCTAGGTCAGGAGAGGCACAGTAAAGCTAGGTTTCTTGGTCGGTAAGTTTTTCTGAAAATGGCTAAGTGTGGGATCATTGAGATAGGTGTGAACGGTGATGAACTTTGACTGTGATGACACACTTAGAATACTTTGACGAATCAACAACATAGATCATCCGAACACATGAACAAAGCATCTCCCTCTGTGCGAGAGCATTACGACAAGTGCAACACTTAGGATAGACTTTGGGACGATCGTGACGACACTTGTGCGACAGTGCTCATAACTTTGTGCATGAGCACGACATATTTATACATAGTTAGAAAAAACTCATATACACAAAGACAAACCTTTGAAACCATCATAATAGGCTTGTACACATTATGCGTCAACCAAACATGCCAAAATACGACAATTTACCCAACATGCAAAAGGGAACAAAACACTTCAAGAAAGTTCATGAAATAAGCTTCGGTGTTTGTGACAACAATGTAAAAGACCAAGGAAGGCTCCGAAATTGGGTATGAGCCAAAATTTTGGAGGGTGTTGCAACAACTACAACTGGTCATCATAAACCCCAATGAAGTACAAAAGAGATTTGTGAAAGCAATGCCATGCATTTCTTAGCTTTTTGGAATTCAATTTGCAGGAATTATTAAGAACCAATTTGCAAATATTATAGTAGAAGTCACAATTTTTCCTTCTTTTCAAGAATCTTAGTATTGATGTTTTATTATAACTTAAACACTAGATAATCAAGCCTAGAGCTTAGTAACGAGAAGCACACCCAAATATAACACATAATTACATCACTTAAGGAAGAACCAAGGAACCACAATGACTAAGAAATACAAAAAAGACACATAAACCGATTTAATTAATGTAAAGACACATATAATAGATGCTTTAAAGAATAGGGTATTGCTCCATGAATATACACAATTTGTACAAAAAATTAATGTGATAATCCTTAATGATTTTAAAATGGAGCAATCATAGAACACAAGAAAATATTTGAATGCTCACAAAAAGCTTCAAAACACAAGTTTACAGAATAAAACATACATAGTAAAAATATTGTAGCAGACTATAAATGAAGTTTACAAGAAACAACAAATTTCTAGCAATTATGATATAACACTTATTCATTTATTGATAAGCCACACAACTTTTATACCAAAAAATATATGTAAGTAATTTCAAAACAAATTAAAGAACTTATCCATGAGAAATGAAAATATCCAACAAAACCAAACAAACTAAGTGATTTTCACCCACTCAACAAGAAAATAACATAACTCAACATTTGATTGCTAAAGCTAGTCACTATTTTTCATTAGCATTAAACATGAAAATTTGTTATAGGAAAACACTAAATTTCTAATTGATGAACTTAAAAACTTTAAATCAATTTTGTGACATTGCTATTCTTTTATAGAGATGAAAAAAGCTACACTAAGGTGTTCAAAATTATGTTTAATCCTACATATATGAATTTCCATGAGGACGAGGTCGTGCATTCTAAGGAAAGATTTTAGATTCCCTTGGGATGTGTGCCTTAACTAAAAGTCAAACTCTAAAGTAGATAAATTCCGAAAATAAGATTGAATTGAACTCAACACTCTATCTACTTTAATTGGAGGTTAAGGATAAGGATACATTATCCCTTTCTTGTCCTTTCTAAAGCTAGCACATGCATGCATGTGCCCTTCTTGTTAGATGCCAATTTTAGTGCACTGCCCTCTAGTCTTCTTAATGTTGCACCCACATTTGCATATAGTATCTTTTGTTGTTGTAATAGAAGGTGCCCAAATATGTTATGCATGCTTCAACTTATAGAAGACTATCTTATGTACACTCTCTAACACTCCCTCTGACCCAGGATTGTGTTCTCGACCACGTCGAGTTGGTATTCAAACATCTCAAGCTTCCCTTTTAGAAGGGGCTATTAAGATATCAACAACATGTTGATATGTTGGAGTGTACTATAGAACCAAAACTCCCTTTTGAACTTTGTCATTGATGAAGTGGTACTTAATCTCAATATGCCTAGATCAATCAAAGAAATACTAGACTTTTAGAGAGTTTGATACAACTAAGATTGTCATGGTAAATTACGGTAGTGTCCAAATTTAGATTTGTTAGTTATGCTAATAGCTTGTGAAGTTAGATATCTTCGCGCTATTAGAAGTAGTTGTCATGTGTTTTAGCTTTGTTGAATTGAGTGTCATAGAAGTATGTTTCCCATTGAACTAGGAAATCACACCTAAACCTAAATTGAAGCAACATTTGAAGTGATCCCCTTATCACTAGCATTGGCTGCATAATTGTAATCTAAAAAAGCATTTAGCACTAATTATCTATCTCCAATATATCTTAGTCCAAAATGCACCATGCCCCTCATGTACCAGTGCACATGTTTTACAACAACCTGATGAACTTGTTTGGGTTACACCATGTATTGAATCAAGGTGTTGATTACAAAGCAAATGTCATGCTTAGCTTTTACCAAATACATGAGATAAACTATCAACTACGTGTACATAGAGGGATCAACCAATTATAAATAAAAATCAACAAATACTTTGGATTTTCTACCATAGGAGTAGCCATGAGCTTGCACTCCATCATTTGAAATCTCTTCACAATCTTGACTACATACTTACCTTGTGCAAGGAAAATTTCACTTGGAATTTGCCATGCTTTATGGTAAGGAATTACTCCATAGAGTTGATATATTTCACATCAAATTCTCCTATTAAATTTGTTTTGCACCATTTTATGAGTTTCCTTGAATTTCCTATAAGTATGAGATTATCGTCATACATGACTAAAACAATAGATTAAAATGATCAACCAAATAGTAAAGATTTGAACCTTCGTCTATTATAGTGAAATCCAACCCTAAAAGATACTGTTAGGGTCCAATCCTAACCCCCTTATTTATGTAATAGGATCGAGTCATAGTTATAGTTAAATAAAGAGTTAATAAAGCCCATATTAATAATTGTAAGTGGTTGACCCGCATTTAAAGAAGGGACCACAATTAGTTGCAAATGGGCCATGGTATTAGATAGATGGTATTAATAAGAACCATGGTATCGACCCATGGTATTGCATGTATGAATCCTATATAAAGGATAGAGACTCCCCTCGAGGAGCATCGTGTCTTATTTTGTAATTGAGCCCAACTCTATTGGAGGTTGCCCCCTCGAAGAGGCAAGTGAACATTGCTTTCCTTTCTGAATAATAAAATACTCGCTATTATTTCTTATTGTTCTATGTTCTGGGTATATTTCTTCGCATATTTGGTATTCTGGTATCTTCTTGCATGTCAAGAGCATAACAAGTGGTCAGAGCACTTTCTAGGGCCAGTGGGATCTCCATCTTCTAGCAATTTTTTTTTGGCTAGAGAGATGTTCCAGCGTCTTTAAACCAAGGGATCTGTTGTTGAGCGCATAAACCTGCGGATTTGGGGAGGCATGCATGCAGGAAATACAAGAGGTGGTCACGCTTGTTGGATTCCCTTGTAACCCCTGTGGGTACCCCTTCGAGTAGTAGCACATTAGGCAAAACCGCACACGTACTGTCTTCCAAGTATCCTCTGGGTATATTGGAAGTCCCCTAGGCTCTCTTGAAACCTCGCCATAGATAAACCGTCGGCTATCTTGCTGCTACAGTATACCGAGAACAACACTCGGGGAGATTACTCGCGCGTACGATAGGGTAGTTGGGTTGTACAGTTAAGGGTACGCTTGATCCTCCTTGGTTAGTGCCCTGAAAGATTGGGCTAAGTACTACTGTCAGACCCTTATGTATATTGCGATTTGTAGCACCTGACACTGCTTGAGACCATAATTCCCTTGTCTCTCTCTAGATCATGCATCATCTTTGCCAGATCAAATCTAGCAGGTGGGGTTCTGTCGCAGCAGCAACAATCATTTCCGCCATTCAGATCTATCAGATCTACCATTCAGATCTATTAGATCCGTCAATCAGATCTATCAGATCCGCCATACAGATCTAGCAGTTTGGGTTCTTTAGCTGTCGCAACAATCAGATCCGCCATTTAGATCTAGCAGCAAGGGTTTGATCACTGCCACATTCCTACTCATACTCTGCAGTTGAGGGTTCGCCGACAGATCTGACTATTTTTGTGGGCTCCTATACCTGGGCGTGATTCTCGCAGGACATTGGGCAAAATTGACTTTTCTGGGATTCGACTACTGTAGTATTCCTAAGCGAGGAGTAAAATCCGTTTGAAGTTAAAAAAAAAAGTCTGAGACCGTCCCGGGATGCTTATAGGAGACTTAGCCCATAAGAATCAGGTCGATGAGCTGAGCAAGGTGGTACCATTCAATTGTTAGCGTCAAAAATTTTGGGCGGTCCCAAATTTTAAGTGCACCGGATCGGTGCATAGTACAAACTAGAGCTCAAGCTATCACCAATGAGAAGATCGGCACCCTTGAAACAAAGTTGGACAGTTGGACGCAACACTCTCATCGTTCAAGACCTTAGTTGACACACTCACAAAGGGCAGGTCGGAGGAACGCTTGGAGGCATATGTTTTCAATGAAAACATTGAGGGCGAGTCTAGCCATTCTCTTCACCTCTTTGGCAGCCACCAACAGTCCCAGACGTGACCACCCAAGCTGGACATGTATAAATTTGATGGCTCTCATCCAGCCACATGGCTAGCATAAATGGAGCAATATTTCACATTGAATCATATCAGAGATGATGCGACTCAGCTTAGTGTGGGTAGCATGTACTTGGACAATGAAAGATGGCAATGGTGGCATCAACTTTGCTATGGAAGGCTCGTGACTTGGCAGAGATTCGCAAAAGCTCTTATGGATCGCTTTGACCATGAATCTAACTTTTTGGGTCGTCTCACTAAGCTCCGATAGACAGGAACAATGAACGAATATATTACAACCTTTGAAGCCTTAGCCTTCTGCACAGGAGGTCTACACGATCAGTTCTACTTGGAATGTTTTGCAGTGGTCTCAAAGAAGCCATACAAGCCCATGTTCGACTGCAACACCCAACCTCATGGCTGGATGCTTGCACGATAGCTCGTGAAGTAGAACATGCATTAGCGGCCCAGTCCAATCGCCCAAATTTCATAGCCAAGGGTCGCCCCACCTAGGCTCAAAGCACTACCCAAACAGTCAAGGTTCAAAGGTGTCACCAGCGGAAATGGTGGAAAGAAGAAAGCAAGGATTGTGTTACTACTGTGATGAGATATACTCCACCGGGCATAAATGCAAGGAGCCCAAATTCTTTCAAATTGATGTTACTGATCACAGTTCATCGGAGGAAGCCCCACCACTTGAGGAACCAGAGGAGGAAGACGAGGACAACCAGCCGGACAACCTGAAGAACCAATTATCTCGCTTCATGCTTTGGTAGGGATTTCTTCTCCCCAAACTCTCAAAATCAGAGGTTTTATTAAGCATCGCCTTGTAGTAGTCTTGATTGATAGTGGCAGTACGCATAAATTTATCCATCAAAGAGTCGCGGAAGCAGTGCATTGTTTTGTCAAAGCAGTCTCTAACTTTCAGGTGCAAATTGCTGATGGGGGGACAATGAAATGTGAAGGTCATTGTGAAAATGTCAAACTCCAAATGGGGGATTATCAGTTAAAGACCCACATGTTTGCCATACACATGGGAGGGTCTGACATTGTCTTGGGTATTGAATGGCTCCGCACACTTGGCCCAATCACAATGGATTTCCAGGAGTTATATATGAGCTTTAAGTAGAACAACCACACACATACCCTCTGCAGACTCCAGGCGGGTGATCCCTCTATCATCAGCTCACATAGGATGGAAAAATTGTTGAAAAAGGGCCACCATGGAGTTATAGCCCAATTTAATGCCATTCAGGCCTTCGAACCCACTTCTCTTCATATTCATCCTCAGATGCAACAGATCTTAAACAACCATCTTCCAGTCTTTGACAAGCCTCATGAGCTTCCATGCTTGAGAGGGGAACATGATCATAGAATTACTTTGGTCCCAGGGGCCCAACCACCAAATGTGCGCCCATATAGATGTCCTTTCGCCCAAAGAATGAAATTGAAAAAATCATCAAGGAACTCTTGGAAGCAGGTGTCATTCGTCCTAGCATTAGTCCTTATTCATCGCCTGTGGTCATGGTGCTCAAGAAAGATGGGGAATGGCGTATGTGTCCAGACTTCAGGGCCCTCAACAAGTTGACGGTCAAAGATAAATTTCGCATCCCGGTTGTCGATGATTTGCTGGTGTAACTAAATGGGGCTCAATTCTTTACTAAGCTCGACCTTCGCTCGGGCTATCACCAAATTCGCATGAAAGAGGTAGACATTCCAAAGATTGCTTTCCGAACTCATGAAGGCCATTATGAGTTCCTGGTCATGCCATTTGGTCTTTGTAATGCCCCATCCACTTTTCAGAGCCTTATGAACCACCTGCTCAAACCATATCTCAGAAAATTTGTCCTTGTATTATTTGATGACATCCTCATCTATAGCCGCACTTGAGCCACACATCTTTAGCATGTAGATCTGCTCTTGCAACTGCTCCAGAAGCATAAATTATTTGTCAAGATGTACAAGTGCTCTTTTGGCATGGAAGAAGTTGAGTATTTGGGCCACATTGTGGGGCGTGAAGGTGTCAGGGTGGACCCCAAAAAGATCCAGGCAATGTAGGATTGGCCTCAACCAAAGACCTTGAAGAGCTTGAAAGGATTTTTGGGTCTCACGGGCTACTATTGCAAATTTGTCCGCAATTATGGTCGCATTGCTAGACCCCTCACTCACCTCCTCAAGAAAAATTCATTTCTCTGGAATGATGAAGCGCAGCAAGCATTTATAGCTCTCAAACATGCCATGTGTTCCACTCTCGTATTAGCACTACCTGACTTCACCAAATATTTTGTGATTGAATGTGATGCTTCAGGTACAGGTATTGGGGCGGTCTTAATGCAGGAAGGTCGACCCTTGGCCTTCACTAGCCGACAACTAAGTGGGACAAATCTGGGACAATCTACCTATGAGAAGGAGATGATGGCCATCTTACATGCAGTAGATACCTGGCGACCATACTTATTGGGGTGGTGTTTCCAAATCTGCACAGACCATCAAAGCCTTAAATATTTTTTGGAGCAACGCCTATCCTTTCCACAACAAAATAAATGGCTCGCCAAAATGCTGGGATATGATTATGAGATAATTTACAAGAAAGGGTGCGAAAATGTTGTAGCAGATGTGTTATCACGCCAATTTGAGGAGGAAAGCACCCTGCTCCCAATCTCCCTTCCCATTCCAGAATGGATTGAAGAGGCTCGCAAGGAATGATTTTCACATCCCTTGCTCTCCCTACTCATTAATCAATTGCAGGTGGATCCAAATTCCACAACGGGCTACTCTTGGTAGGATGAGATTCTTCGCTACAAGGACAGAGTTGTGATATCAGCAACATCCACCCTCAAAAGCCACATTTTGGTGGAGTTGCACCCATCTCCCACTATAGGCCATTCAGGCTTTCAGAAGACTTATGCTTGCACTCGACATTCATTCTTTTGGACAGGCATGAAAAAGGACATTCTTACTTTTGTAGCTGAGTGGGACGTATTTCAGTGCAACAAAGGAGAAACAGTCAAATCCTCGGCACATTACAACCATTGCCCATCCCGACGTCAATCTGGACAGAGGTTTCTATGGATTTCATTACGGGTCTTCCGAAGTCAGGAAATATGTTAGTCATCATGGTGGTTGTGGACAAACTTTCTAAGTATGCTCATTTTTGCACCCTACCTCACCTTTTACACTAACTTTGGTCGCTTAATATTTCATGGACCAATTCTTCAAATTGCATGGCATGCCCACTTCCATTGTGTCTGATCGTGACTTGATCTTCACCAGTATCTTTTGGCAGGAACTCTTCAGGCTACAAGGTACCCAACTACAACTCAGTACTTCCTATCATCCCCAAACTGATGGTCAAACTGAAGCAGTCAACAAATGTCTGGAGACCTACCTAGGTGTTTCACTTCAAAAAAGCAACATCTATGGGTACAGTGGTTACCTCTAGCCGAATGGTGGTATACACCAACTATCATGCCACCACCAAAATGACTCCATATGAAGCAGTTTATGGTCAACTCCCTCCTTCACCTACTTCTTATATCAAGGGATGCTCGAAGGTACAAGCAGTGGATCAACTTCTATAGAACCGCACAACCATGCTGGCCCACCTCAGAGAGAATCTCGATCAAGCTCAAAACCGCATGAAGCAACAGGCAGATCAACATCATTCAGAACGCCAATTTCAAGAAGGGGATCAGGTATTTTTGAGGCTGCAACCATATAAGCAAACATCACTCAAAGACAAGGGTTGTCAGAAATTATCTCCAAAATTCTACGGACCATATCAAGTACTTCAGCGCATTGGAGAAGTCGCCTACAAGCTAGCTTTGCCACCCACTTCAAAATCCATCCAGTCTTCCATGTCTCATGCCTCAGGAAAGTGATTGGGAACCATTGCTGAATTCAAACCAGTCTACCTGAATTAGATGAAGAAGGGTCAATCCGGCTCCAACCTGAATAGGTTCTTGACACACGAGAACGACACCTGCGCGGCCGCACGATCAAGGAAGTCCTCGTCAAGTGGAAAGACACCTCTCCGGAAGATGCGACCTGGGAACCAGCCACTATCCTTCAGCAGTTTCCACAACTTCAACCATGAGGACAAGTCTATTCTTATAGGGGAGGGCATGTTAGGTTCCAACCCTAACCCCCTTATTTATGTAATAGGATTGAGTCATAGTTATGGTTAAGTAAAGAGTCAATAAAGCCAACCCTAACCCCCTTATTTATGTAATAGGATCAAGTCATAGTTATAGTTAAGTAAAGAGTCAATAAAGCCCATATTAATAATTGTAAGTGGTTGACCCGCATTTAAAGAAGGGACCACAGTTAGTTGTAAATGGGCCATGGTATTAGATAGATGGTATTAATAACAACCATAGTATTGACCCATGGTATTGCATGTATGAATGCTATATAAATGATATAGACTCCCCTCGAGGAGCATCGTGTCTTATTTTGTAATTGAGCCCAGCTCTATTGGAGGTCGCTGTAAGGACCCGTTCTATATATATATATATTTTAAATTCACAATAAAATACAACCAGAAGAGAAAAAAAATGGGAATTCAAATTAATTCAGCAACTGTCTAACACATTCCTAATTTCATTTCACTGAACATATCATAAAATTGACATAAAGAAATCATACAAAGTAATATTGCAACACACATGTACTGTTCACCAGAAGACGAGACTCCACTTGATTTGCTGTTACTTGTCTTCCCTTGTTGCCGGTCACCTCCGAGAGCGAATGACATCGTACTCGATCTGAATGCAATGACCCACCGGTTAATCTCCCAGCCTACTCCCAGCCTACTCCTTGGGTACTCTTCTTCCCCACAGACCCCCAAGCTGCAATGGGGTTGTACAATGGAGGAATGCAATAGCTGGTAGAGGAGAGCACTCCTTGGCTCAAGAGTCCCCTCTCTAAAATCCTCTACCTCACCAAACTCACTATAGTTCCATAATCACTGCTCTGGCGTAGACTCATCCATCCAACAAGAGAGTTCCCAAAAAGTTCCTTCTCCCATGGCTTGCCCCTTCTTTTATAGGAGTCCTCATAGGCGACACTTGGCATGTAATGCATAATTAATTACTTTTTTATAATTCAATAGTTTGATTATTCACCCACCCATGTGTCACTCTCTCATCAAGGGTCCCCCAAATTTTTTTACTTAAATTTTAATTTAAAACTAATATTTTCCTCACATCAACAAGATTCCTATTTCTTCTCCTAGTTGCCTCTTGATCCCCTATCTACTCCCTAATTTAACTCAAGTTATCTCTTAGATGGATATTCATATGTTGGTTGATGCCACATGGAGGTTCTCTACAGTTCTCTAAATTTAATTTATTATTCTTATTTTAATTCACCTTCCTCTTCTCTTAATTAGGTTTAACTAGTTTAGGATTAATATTTATCCTTACAATTATGTCCCTCTTTCCCTTTTTACCTAATTAATCTACATAATCTACCTAATATTTTCCAACATGGGAAGGGTAGAGTTTTTAAGGTATTCTATTTTATTTCTTCCTATGATCCTTTTAACCCAAGTTTTATTTTTTATTTAATTACAACGGTTTCGAACATCATTTACCCTTGATGTAAATTCACCTAGTTTTCATTTCTTGATTATATTTATCAATTAATATATTTTTAATGATTCCAAGGGTGCCAAGTTTGGTCATGCCCTTCAAGAACTTCCCTTGCAGTTCTATGGGTGCCACGCCTAATAGTTTATTTGTGATGCCAAGGGTGCCAAGTTGGTCATGCCTTTCAAGAAATTCCCTTGAAGTCCAAGGGTGCCACACCACTTGTCTTTCAAGCATTCAGTGACTATGAGGGGAAAGTATAGGTGCAACGTCATAGACCACTATCATCTCTTATGTTGCCTACTATAGCGAGACTAATGGTGTCGGGGATCAAGGAATCCGCCTTGATGTGCGCCCCCCAGTAAAATCCTCATGAGCGACCCAACTTTGGGACCTGCTCTCATGGCATCGTGATCTTCAAGGCGAAAGTGTTTCAACCTTTCCAGCCCAAGGCACATCGGGAGTGCTAGTGGGTGAGATCAGGGACACTGTCCCACTCCTCCCATGTAGTTCCATTCACTTGTACAACCCCATCACCCACATGTGAGTCATTCGGCCAAGCAACTAATCTGTGCCTGCAACGACTAACACCTCATCAGAATATAGATAAACATATATAGCAGGTTTCAAAATCGACTTAGAATTTCAAAGATAAAATAATATAAATTTTCATCAAACCAGGTGTCGTCAACTCGTCATGTGCGAGTGCCTCTGGTGGTTTCCTTTCACACTCAATAATAATCAGTAACAAGGTTTATCAGTGTTAGTCATTTTCATAATAACATCATTACCATCACCTGGTCATTCACATCATTGTTCATTGTGAACCAGAACTACTGCAAGTAGGTAACATAGGGGACACATCCATCATGGCTATCATCATCATAGCATTAATGGAAGCAGACATATCCATCAAAGCTATCAACATCATAAAATCAAATAGATAACAAACATAACCATTCATGCCACAATCATCATAAAATCAATAGAGAACATGCATAACCATTAATGCTATCCTCATCATAATATCAATGGAGATCATACATAACATCACAACCACTAATATCACAACCAATAATAATAGAGTCATGTGTCCTGATCCTCAACCTGAGGTCCTCAAATAATAAAGTGTGGGCCTTAGGGCTAAATCAATGTTAATCTCATATCGTTGTCAGTTAACTAGAGCGGGGCACTACAGTTGCCCCCTCGAAGAGGCAAGTGAAGATTTCTTTCCTTTCTGAATAATAAAATACTTGTTGTTATTTCTTATTGTTTTGTGTTCTAGGTATATTTCTTCGCATATTTGGTATTCTGGTATCTTCTTGCAGGTCGAGAGCATAACAGATACTCATTCATCTTGGAGTACCACGCATGTGGTGCTTGTTTGAAACCTTAAAGGGCTTCCCTTAACCGATAGGCATGGTTGTCACACCCTTGAGCCTCAAAGACTCTTGGTTGATTTATGTACGCTTCCTTAATCAAACCATTAAAGAAATGTTATTTTCACATCCATTTGATATAAATGCTAATCAAAGGTTTTTGCTAAAATCATAATGAATATGATAGAGTATACTTGGCATTAGGAGCAAAAGTCACCGCATCATCAATTCTGTCTTTCTAGGAGAACCCTCCAGCCACATCAGACTTTGAATTTTTCTAGAACACCATCTATTGCATGTTTGACTTTATAATACCACCTAGTGTTAATCACTGAATTCCCTTTTGGTATAGGTAGTATCTCCCACACACCATTCTTCATGATGGATTTGTACTCTTATCATGGCATCTTGCCAAACTTGTTGACCTATTGCCTTCTCAAAATTGGAAGGCTTTGCATTAATGGCAGAGGACATTAGTGTTGCATAACTTAGAAATTTCTTAAGAGGATGATTTGGATTGAATTCAAGAGATTTGACTTGCTCTTATGCCTCCTGTAGTGTTTGGGTAAGCCACTTGGGCTTCTTGGTTGAATTGGATGGTAAGGAGGCACCCATTTTACCTCTAGAAGCTTTTTGATTTGAATTCCATTTTTTGTTTTGTTTTTTATAAATAAGACCTTGAGGTAGCAAGCTCCTTTACCACATTGGTCACTGCTAGAGGGTGTGCTAAGGCTTGGAGGAACATGCATCCTCATCAAACTTTACATCTCTTCTCAGTACCTTCTGCTAAGATGAAATGTACTTTGTAAGCTTTCAAGATCTCAATGTAACCCACAAAGTTACCCTTCAAACTAGTAGGTTATGACTTGGTCCTTTTCTCATTATTAATATGAATGTAAACAAAACATTTGAAAACAGAAGATGTGCTACTTGATGCATCCTCACTTGTGAATGCTTCCTTTGGTGTCATATCCTTCAATACTGTATGAGGACACTTGTTAAGAATATAAACAATTGTAAGACATGCTTCTACCTAGAGATGCATGGGAAGATCTAGATTATGGATCAAATTTGGTCATCTCTATGATGGACTTGTTCTCTGCCTTTACAACCCTATATTACTAAGGGTTGTAGGGTACAATTAGCCCCTTTATTTGTACTTCCTTGCAAAAAGTGTTAACTTTATTGGAGGTATACTTCCTTCTATTTTCAAACCTTAAGTACCTTAGTTTTCTTTCTTGTTAGAATTTCTAGATGAGCATTAGAATCTTGAAACTCGCTGAAGATGTCATCCTTGGTATTCATGAATTAAATCTAGGACTTTGTAGAGGAATCATCAATAGAAGATATACAATATAGTACATGATACTTAATAAGGAAGTTGAAGACATGGGTCGACATGTATGTAAGTGGATTATGATGCAGGAGCATTAGAGCTTCTAAACCATTTAGGCTTTGGAGGACAAAGTTAAAAAAGGGGTCCTTCACATTTTAAGAAGAATTCATATTCTTCTATGTAAATATTATATTGAGTTGATTTATTCTAGGAAATCTAAGTGAATGCATCATAAGTATAGAAGTTGTTTGGATAGGAGATATTTTGTTGATATGTTAAAGCAAATCTCCCTTGTAAAGCGTGAGAGATTCTAGGGATAGACTACGTGATTTTAGGATTTAAAAAAATATGATTTATGGACTGATTTATGGGTGATTTATGGAGTGATTTCAGGATTTAGAAAAATCTGATTTATGGAGTGATTTATAGGTGATTTATTGAGTGATTTTAGGATCTAGAAAAATCTATGATGTTTCTAAATTCTATCTATTGTGAGACTCTAGGCAATATAAAAGACAATAAGTGTGAAAAAAGAGATGATGGACAAATGAATGTGAAATCAGGCCATAGAGAGGGAGGAGAGGTTATGAGCAGATGTATGTACAAATTATGTTAATGAAATGAAGTTTTCATTATATGATTGTGTTTGCATGATTGTGTAATTCAAATTTGAAAGTATGAATTCAGATGAATGGTAGATAGTGGAAATCTATCATATGAAGGAAGCAATCCTTGTTATGGGATTTGAAGCAATTGAGTAACGAGAGAATTTGGTACATGCATAGATATTTTATGTGTTTGTTTTAATGTAGGATTAAAAAACCAGATCAAGAAGTGGTTAAAGGTGTAAGGGCACCTTGATGGCAGTAGTGCATTGACATCCTATAAGTAAAGAAGTTGGAACTTGCAAGAAAAAGTCAATTTTCCCGCATTAGATTAGATCAAGAATCTCTCCCGACCCATGCTTATTGCTAGAAAAAATAGCCTTCACATGCTTGTCGAGTGCACGACCCTTACACACTCCTTTCTTTTGAACCTTGAAGTTTGACATTCCCTACACCATGTATTTCTATATTGACAATGCTCCATAGTGCAAGTAATATAGTCTCTTTTGCCAAAGCTCACACAAGTTGTCATTGTCATGCATTAGAGCTTTGATAGGATTTCCTTTGAACTTGTATAAACTACCCTCTTGAACACCTCTAATTAACACTCAACCAAGATTTGAGCAGTTCTTCCATATGAGGACTTGTTTTTCATTAAACTCAACAAGATAATGAGATCTATCATCATTGAAACTACAAGAAGATTTTTAGTTAAGTCAAGTATGTACAAATCATTAATAAGCTCAAGGATATTTCTTGATGGAATATAGAATGAGATGGATCCCACTCATGCAACTAGATACGTAACATCATCACCAAGTTCCTCTTGCATGTTACCTCCTACTCTTGAGGTTTGTTGAAGGCACTCTTGTTAGAAGACATATGTTTGGAGGGTCCACTATCCACACACTAATTGACACCATACGAGACGTTAGGTGACATGCATGAGACTGCATAGAAAAGTGTTTCAAGCTTGGATTGAAGCTCATCCACTCTAATTGATTCTTCTACACTCCCCGCAAATTATTTTTGTTGTTGCTGCTTGCATTTCGTCTTCTTCTCATGACATTGAGAAGAAAAGTGCCAAAACTTTTAACAGTTGAAACACTTGATGTGGCTCAATTCCTTTTCTTGGTTTGAGGAACTTGAATCCTCTTTCTTCCCTTTCTAACTTCTCTTTCATCCTCCTTTATTGTTTCCCCTTTTCATCTTGTTGATGAGGGTAATATTTTTCTCCTCCTACTTGTAACACTCTCTAGTCTCACCTCCTCTTGGATGAAATCATTCCATAACTTCTTTGTGAGAATCATTCCTTTTGCGAAAACCCATCGACAAAATGTTGCTAAGAAGAAGAGAACCCATTTAATATTTGTTGGAAAATCAAAGTAGTCATATTAGGGTTTGATTCTTCTTTCTTGATAATTACTTGTGAGTGTGTTGGCTTCTTTTACTTCTTTATTATCTTATCTTTCATCAAGCAATTACCATATTATGTGTGTATGAAGATAACAAAACAAGAGACACAAGATATAGGCACTATGCCAGGGAAAAACCCCCTCGAGGTGAAAACCCTTTCAATATAATTCTTCCTTTCAATAGTATTCTTTGAGACTCTTCACCCTAGACCAAGGCCAAACTTTCCCTCCACATAAATTCAGCCTCCCAGATCTTCAACCCCTTCCAGCAAGTTCGACTAGGCAGCAACTCCGACAATAGGAAGCTTCCGACAACAACGAAAAACTTAGGAGACTTCAATCTCCCAATACAGAACACGAAACGAGGCACCAAAGGTTCAATTTTCTTCATGTCCTTAGAATTCACCAAAATCACACTTCTTTCAGCTTCTCGACAACAAATTTCGCACTTCTCCAGCTCTTCTTGAGATATCGAACTCGATTGAGAGATGTTGCTACAAATGACTTCGACTAGCTTGTATTTATAGGCTTCTTGCAAGTCGAATTAGGGTCCTTAGTGTTGAAGGAAATGTAACTAGGTTTGGTCTTCATAAATGTACTTTTGATATTTGTATTTATTCAAGAAAAGAAATATTATTTTATTATATTTGTCAATGAGTTTCTTGCTCATTGAAATAGGTCCAACACATGTTAAAGTGCTATAGGTGAGTCAAAGAGTCAAAATAATTATGTTGAAGACCTTAAGGGCATGCTACTCTAGGTATACTTATGTATTAGCGTCAAAGAAAACACCTCCAAGAAAAGTCAAGTCTCCTCCAAGCAATGGCGCCATCAAAAGAAGCCATCCGAAGCAAAGAAGTCAAGTCAACTTATAGTTAGCAAGTCGGCTTAAAGGAGGGACATACCTCTATATATAGAGGTTGTCCACTCCCTCATAACGTGAGGCACACATCTCTGAAATCAACAAGCAAGGAAGATGAGTTAAAGGTGAAGAGAAAGCGAAGAAAAGGAGGCTCTAGTGCAGCGAAGGAGGAAGAAATACTAAGCCTAGGATGTATGTTCTAGGGCTAATTACAACAACATGTGTGAGAAAAGAAGGGTTGTCACTGCAGTTATGATAACAACAACTCATAGTCAAACATCTCTGACTGTTTGGGCTTAAAACTAGGCCTACAAGGCCTCCTACTCAAGCGAAGAAGAAGGAACCTCAAGCGAAGGAGAAAGAGCCTATAACATCAATTAAACTTGCCACACATGCGAGAAATTAGGGTTGCGGGACAACCATACCAAGTATGTACCTTCACCTCAAGGAAGAAGCTCATTTGGTCAATGGGAAGGAAGGGATAATCACAAGGAAGGAGTCCCATCATAGACCAAGAATAAGTGATTCTTCTAGAGCAAGTGCAACAAGGTCTACGAACAATTTAAAGAAGAATAAAGTTCTGGAAGAAGGAGGATGAAGTGCCAGAAGGAGGAGGACAAAGTGCCAAGAAAACAAAGTGCATAAAGGAGGAAGGACTTGAATTGTGCTTGGAGGATATTCTTGTCAAGGGTCTAGGGTTTAGCATTGATCAATAATAAGCTTCAATAAGAGAAATTTATTGAATAGTTTTCCTCACAAGAGAAGAGAGGTTTTGGCCTCGACAGAGAGAAAACTTCTTGTGTTCTTGTTATTATTAATGTTTATGGTAGCAATTTGATGAAGTACACACACATGCATTAATAATAATAAGAAGAAGATTAATCTTAAAAGACAAATTGTAAAAAGACTCCACAAATTGTTATCAAGTCAAGAAGAATCACACTACACCTAATTGCCCTAGATTCTTTAACACTTAGGCCGACTTGATCTCTCTTAGGATGACTTGATGTGGAGGGTACATAAATTGTGTTTGACTCAATATTAAAACTTTTTACATGATTCAAAAGCCCAAGAAGGGTCTCTTTGAATGTACAATGACTCTATAAACTCAATATTAATCCTAGGAGTCCACAATGGGGACTTTGAATAATACAATGATGACCCAAGCATGAAACCCAGGCTTTACTAAGTCATTGTTACAATAATACAAATTCTTTTCTTTATTCTTTTGAGAAGTACATCACATGGTGAATCAAGTACATTAATGAAGACCGAACATAGTTACGTTTTCCAACACTCCCTTTTAACTAGGGAGGTATTCATAATGTACAAATACAATGGAAGATATCAAACTATATGAACCATGAAGAACTTTTAGGCACCACAATGTTATGGACTAGATTCCTGACCATGGTAATCTATCCATTGGTCACTCAACAATTTAGGCACCGTAATGCCATGGACTAGATTCTTGACCAAGGCAATCTATCCAAGTGGGAATAAGGTTGAGTCAGGCTTTCAACCCCTCTAGGTACCATCATGCTTACTTGTAACCACCAACCCAAAAATCCAGGTGTGGATCCAAAACAGAGCTCAACAAACACCACCTTTGAAACTTCGAGAAATAGACATCAACATAAAGTGCCGACCAGATGTCTTCCCTGGAAATGCTTCACTCGCAAAGCCTCAAAAAATCTCTTCCACACTCTTATCATCAATACAATTAGAAATATCTACTAAACCAAGCATGTTCCTTAGATATTCAAACTTCTTATTAGGAAGAGCCTTTGTTAGTATGTTTGCTACTTTTTCATCTGTTGAGACATTCTCCAACTTCACGATCCCATCCTGCACCAAGTTCCTAATAAAGTGGAATTTATTATTGATATGTTTCATCCTCGAATGAAACATGGGATCTCCAGACATCTTGATACAACTTTGATTGTCACAATTAATCACAATAGGACCCTAAGACTTCTCGAAAAAATCTGTCAGAAGCTTCCTTAGCTAAACATCCTCTTTCCTTACTTCACATGCAGCCACATATTTTTCCTCGACACTACTAAATGCAACAAGATCTTACTTCCTACTCATCCATGAGACCATAACAACTCCCAGACTAAAACATCCTCCAGTAGTGCTCCTTCCATCAGTCTCTGCCACCCCAATCAGAGCTTGTGAAGCCAATCAGATTGAATTCCCTACTATCATACTTTAGGCAGTGATGTATAGTGCCACGAAGATACCTCAATATATGTTTGGAAGTTATCCAATGATCACGACGAGGCTCCAATTGAAACATACTAAGAATGTTCACTGTAAAACATATATCTGGCCTAGTATTTACCAGATACATCAAAGACCTCACCAACCGTCAATATGAGATATGATCCACGAGACTAGAGTCAAATCCCCCCAACTTCTTGAGGTTGGTGATCATAGGAGTAGTCATTGGCTTGGAATCCACATCCTGAATTTCAACAATAAATTGGTGATGTACTTTCCTTGCCCTAAATATATCTCCCCAAGTCTCTGCCATACTTCTAGACCTAGGTAACAGTGAACCAATCCTATATCCTTAATTTCAAATTCAATTGCCAACATCTTGCATTCTTGAATTCTTCGCTCTACACTTGTGATGAATAGATCATCCACATATAGTAGAATAATGACGAGCTCATTTTTCATGACCTTGATGTAGAGATTAAGATCATCATAACTCTTCATGACCCCAATTCTAAGTATATATGCATCCATCCTTGCATACCATGCCCTAAGATCTTGCTTCAAACCATATAGGGCCTTCTTAAGTCTGCAAACATGAGAGTCGATGCTATTCACTTCAAAGCCCTTGGGTTGTTCGATGTACACTTCCTCATCAATGGTCCCATTTAGAAATGCGGTCTTAACATCCATCTGATGGATATTCCACCCCATTGTAGCAGCCAATGAAGCCAACGATCTAATGGTAGTGTACCTTGCTATAGGTGCAAAGGTTTCTTCATAATCAATGCCTTCTTTTTGAGAGAAACATCTTGCAATGAATCTTGCTTTTTACTTGTATATACTTCCATCAACAACATATTTGATCTTCTAGATCCACTTAGATGTGACAACCGATTTGTCACTAGGTCTAGGAACGATCTCCCAAACCCCATTCTTCATGATGGATAGATATTATTCTTGCTTTTCTTTCTTCCAAACCTCTTCATGTGCAACTTCCTTGAATGTAGATGGTTCAACTTCAATTAACTTTGTCATATATGCAACATAACTAGAATATCTCTTTGGTTTCTTACTTTCCCTGAAGGAACCTTTCACAGCTTCATGTCCTTCAACATCTTGTAATGTAGCTTTCAACCAATTTGGCCTCTTCCTTGTGGTTGGGACAACGATCGATTGAATAGGCTCACTTGGTCCTTCTTCTTCGAGATTTGTGTTAGAGTTTTCATGATGAACTTCTTCTTCTTCAAATATGGGAACTTCTTCTTCATCAGAATCAATAAGAATATCCTTTTATTTCTTGTATGCTTGATTTTCATCGAATATGACATCCTTGCTTACTTCAATATGTCTTCCTTCCTTTATGTAGATTCTATATGCTTTTTAGGAAAGACTATAACCAACGAATATTCCCTTGATACTAGTAGAGTCCAACTTCTTTCGCTTGTGTTTTGGAACATGGATATATGTTGGACTTCCAAAGATTTAGAGGTGATCCACACTCAAATTATTTCCTGTGAATACTTTTTTGGGTGTTGTATTATCAAGAATCTTATGAGGACTTCTATTTTGAATGTACCATAGTCATCGTTGCTTCTCCCCATAATAACTTCAATAGATCTTGATCAAGGAGCATAGTTTGAATGCCTTCTTCAATTGACCTATTCTTTCTTTCAACCAATCCATTTTGTTTAGGATAATAGGGAACAATGAGCTCCCTCGTAATACCTACTTCCTCACAATATGCAATCAATTCCTTAGAAGTGTATTCCCCACCATTGTCAGACCTCAAAGTTTTAATCTTTCCTTTGGTTAGGGTTTCCATTTCAGCCCTAAACTCCTTGAACTTATCAAATACTTCATCTTTAGTTTTGAGGAGGTAGATCCATGTTATTCTAGAATGGTCATCAATGAAAGTTACATAGTAGAGATGAACTCCAAGTTATTTGTTAGACATGGGCCCACACACATTAGAATGGATGAAGTCTAATATCTCTTTAAACCTAGTTTCACTACTATGAAATTGCTTTCTAGTATTTTTTTCCCAAAGAGCATCCCTTGCACACACCTTCATGATGTAACTTCATATTAGGAATACCATGAACCGGTTGATTAAGAGTAGGGATGACCTTGTAATTCAGATGACCATACCTCCTATGCCATAGCATTTATTTCCATATGAACCAAAGCTTGAGGAGGTGGTGTAATGACTTGAGAAAGACTTCCTTCACGAACTCCAATAACCCTAGCTTTATCAATGCTAGAGTCTTTTCCCAAAACCAATACTTTTCCATCAACAAAAGCAACTCTTTCCTCTTTATCTTCTAAACGAGAAATATAAAGCAAATTCTTTTTCAAACCTAGAACATATAGAATGTTGTTGAGATGCAACTTCGATCCATTATCTAGCTTCAACGATGTTGATCCCAGGCCTTTAACATCATAGATTTTGTTGTCACCCAATTCTACTGCATGAGAGGATGACTCTTTTAATAGTGTATGGAGTTGCTTGCTTTCACTTGTCATGTGTCTCGATGCTCCACTATCAATGATCCATGTATTGTCGTCAGTAAGAGATCCTGTAAGGGCAGCCAAGAATCCTTGACTCTTGACCTTGTTGAACAAGTACTAGATGACCTTCCTGATCCAACTTCCAGCAGTGTTGTAACCCATTCTTATGTAGTTCATCATAGATGGAGAATCCATGCCAACAAAGTGATCTTCAACTCTTCCTGACCTTAGCTCTGAAACCATGTTGGAAAATCAAAGTAGTTATATTAGGGTTTGATTCTCCTTTCTTGATAATTACTTGTGAGTGTGTTGGCTTCTTTTACTTCTTTATTATCTTATCTTTCAATAAGAAATTACTATATTATGTGTGTATGAAGATAACAAAACAAGGGACACAAGATATAGGCACTATGCCACGTAAAACCTCCTCTCAAGGTGAAAACCTAGTCAAGATAATTCTTCCTTTCAATAGTATTCTTTGAGACTCTTCAGCCTAGACCAAGACCAAACTTTCCCTCCACATCAAGCCAACCTCCTAGATCTTCAATCCCTTCTAGCAAGTTCGACTAGGTAGCAAATTCCGACAACAGGAAGCTTCCGACATCAACGAAAAACTTAGGAGACTTCGATCTCCCAATCCAGAACACGAAACATAGAGAGAGGCACCAAAGGTTCAATTTGCTTCCTCTCTGTAGACTTCACCAAACTCACACTTCTTTCAGCTTCCCGGCAACAAACTTCGAACTTCTCCAGTACTTCTCGAGATATGGAACTAGCTTGAGAGATGATGCTACAAATAACTTCGACTAGCTTGTATTTATAGGCTTCTTGCGGGTCGAATTAGGGTCCTTAGGCCGATTTGATGTGGAGGGTATATAAATCATATTTGACTCAATGCTAAACCTTTTTACATGATTCAAAATCTCAAAAAGGGTCTCTTTGAATGTACAATGACTCTATAAACTTAATATTAATCCTAGGAGTCCACAATGGGGACTTTGACTAATATAATGATGACCCAAGCATGAAACCCATGCTTTAATAAGTCATTGTTACAATAATGAAACTTCTTTTCTTTATTCTTTTGACAAGTTCATTACATGGTGACTCAAGTACATTAATGAAGACCGAACATAGTTACATCTTCCAACAATATTAGGTACTAGCTATTCATTGTTTACCTTCAAACACATTGCTGCAAGTTGATCACAAGTTCAATATTCTTCATAAAGTAGGCAACGATGGCATTTGTCTCTCTCATCTGCATGGCTTTAAGGATAATTTGCAACATCATTTGATGGATGTTCTCACTTTGATATAAGTGACTAAAGCATTCAACTTATTCTTACCCATGGTATTCTTGGGGGTATGAGGGATCAAATGATCCTTCATAGAATGAGGGATGACTAACTTGGTCTTAGCCATCCTCTTGTTATGATTTACCAACAACACGAGATCACTAAGTGATACATTCAATTTGTCAACAAAGTCCCATAGATTTTCTCCTCCAACAACATTTGTACACGACATTTCCTTGGGATGAGGTTAGAAGGTGGTGAGCCCTAGTATTGCACCAAGAATGTTGCAACTCCCAAGGGATCCTCAACTCAAATTATCAACCCGGGGTTCTGTTGTGCTATACAACAACCCTCCCCATTTCAGAATTTTTCATATAAAACTTTAATAAGAAATGGGTCCCCTTTTAGAATATAAATAAAATCAATAAAACGTTGGAAAACAAATTTTTATAATAGGTTATATAAAATTTGCTTTTAGGATAGGTTAAATCGCAATCACAATTTGCAAATCTATTGAAACCGTGAAAGTCCTCTTGATAAGGACCGATCCGATTTTAATTATAATAAAACCTTATCATAAAGCTTTATCGAAGGAAAACAATTATAAAAGGAATATGTCACATTGCGCACATCATTTATTTCAATAGTGAACTTAAAGTGTTCCATTGAGATCTGTCGATGCGATAACTCTATCGGAAATCGCATATCGCTACTCATCAAGAAGCCGTCCTAAGTGTTCCATATAAAACCTCCGATGCGATAAACCGATCCCAATTGCGCATCGCTAAAATCATAAAAGACGTCCCAAAAGCCCATTTGAAATCTTCCGATGCGATTTCATTATCGTGTAGCACGCTTTCGATAAAGGCAAAACATGAAGTATTACGAACATGTGCGGTTTAAAGTTATAAGTCAATTATAAAGAAAATTTAAACGATTTATCAATTTTAAAGCATGCCGCCTCCCCATGCCACCTCACCACTGATCGCAATCACAACCATGCAAAGGAACCATTTAAGTATGGCACTTGTAACTCTCGATTTGCGATATGCGATTATTGGTAATTGCCGATTGGGAAGTCACGATACCCATTCTAAAAAGGACCGTTATAAATTTGCGATGCGACATATCATCACGGCATTAAAGTTTCACGTTGGAAGTTACGGGGAAATCATTAATAAGCAGTTATGGTTGAATCCTTCAAGAAATTCATCCGTGGTGGCTTAACATATCATAGATCCGTAGCATCTATTACGCTTAATTGCTATTAGTCCTATGCGCTGTGTATTAGCTTTGAACAAGTTTTTCAACTGTTATGTCCTATTTCACTTTGCTGAGCAAATATGAAATCATCAGTCCAACAAAAATGTCTAAGAAATCTCGGAAAGCAAAAGTCCCTGTCATAACGAAAGATGAACCAACAAAGTTGGTACTGATAGTTGATACTACCTGTTCAGGCCTTGGCAAGACTTCATGGGAGGGCATATATAATCTACTCGGAGCCGAGGATCCAACCGAAATTGAAGAAGAAGGAGCAATGGCTGGTTCGACTGATAGAAAATACTCTTAACGATTTAGCCAACTCCTTCCTCCAAAAAATAGCATCCTGTGCGAAAGTGTTACCATACAATGACCTGGTGAGATGGGTGATAGAGAGTATCAACATAACCGACAGAGCATTCTATACAGCCAATGGAAGGATGCTTGGGACATTCAGGGCAGAAGATATCAAGAAGATGTATCATTTGCCGGACCCCCAGAAACATTACAATAGAGCATTTTTAGAAGCTTTCGCCAAGGAGAACGATGTAGAGTCGGACCCTATTAGGCAATGGAGAAATTTCCCAAACAAGCATAAGCATGAATCCTCTGGTATGTGCTCCGCAGACTCCCTAACATCTCCTTATTGCTATGCTGGCACTATGATATGCAGACTCTTTGGAGTCTCTGATTCAGCTAGGTTTTCCATAGAAATGGTGGCTTTAATGGAAGCAAAAATCCACTATTATATCATGGATTGGGCAACCATTTTATCAGATAAAATGGCCAATCAAATCCTTGATTATAGAAGAAATAGGTTTGTAGCTACCCGGATAATACCCCCATTCTATATGAGCACCTACATCATGGATACCATCTGTTTCAATTCTGACTACCCCATTCTAGGTTGGAAATGGACTCCTCAAGACCCAACCCCTATTCACATTTATCATAAGTATTTTTGGAAGGCCCATTATAAAGATCATATATATAGAATTTGCCATGGTTTTGTTTTACCCGTCCATCGGGCCATATTCAACAAACCTGCTCCCCGTTATCCGATGAGGACAGCATTGACCTAACATCAATCGACAATTGGTTCGTTGAAGAAAAGTTCACCTATGTCAGAGTTTTTGGCAGCACCACAGATCCACATGTTCTCCCCTTGTACATTCCTAATAAGCTATTGGCCAGAGAAATAACTTACTAGATAACATAAACAAGAATGTCCAGGAACCTTAAAGAATCCAAGAAACAAATGTGGCATTCATTTCCCCTCCGCTGTGGTACTTATTCACTGCATGATTTCAAACATGTAGAGAAAGTAGGGAAGATAAAATTCTGAAGTTAGCAGTCATTCCTAAGAGACAGTATGATCCAAAAGCAGTGGCTTACAACTTTACCACTCAGGTGAAACTTGCCAAATTTGAACATGAGAAAGATGACTATGATGACTTGTTCTCTTCGGCTGAGTCATTTTCACGGGTAAAACATCTAGCAAAGATCAAATTAGGAGCAGGGGGAATAGATAAGTTTATGCAGTTCAGGACACAAAGGTTACAAACACTGGCTCTGGATTTATTGAACACTACCCCTATGGTGCAGAAATAAGGCCACAGTGAAGAACAAACTACTGAGAAGAGTCCTGAAAAGGAGCAGACAAATGAAAATACTAGCGAGCTTTTAGATACCGATGTGCATATTGATTCCAGCTTAATCAAGGAATGGGAGCAATTCAATCAAATGATGAAGAACCAGAATGACTCCCAAAACATCATTATGCCAAAATCGCCCGCAACACAGAAGCCTATTGTTACTAATATTCCAATTGGAGGGGCAGTCGACACAATTAACACACAACATGATATTGAAATAATTCCAGAAGACCCTTCTGAAGAGGTTGTATTGAAGGTAGAGGAAATACCACCCCTGGATGTATTTTACAGTCCAAAGCATAGGGATGTGGTCAAAATACAGAGGAAAAAGAGAAAATTTACCAGGGACCATTCTCAACTCTTCAAGCTAAACTAATGAATGTGGTATGGAAAGACTCAGAAGTCAATCCTTCTGAGGATTTAACCAAATTATCTCAATATGCAGGTGCCTATACAACCGCTACAATGGACAAGGCTTCCAAAGTTACCCAACTGATTAAGGAAAACGATATAAGGATCACCCAACTTGAAGAGAAAGCAACAGTGGAACAAAAGAAGATCAGACAGCTTGAGCAATAGCTAGCAGAGCAAAAACAACAGAATGAGCAACTAAAATAACAGTTAAATCTGGAGAAATAAAAGATCGATCAACAGGCTCTTCAGAAACAACAAAAGTTGTCTCAAGAACTTAGCAAGCTTCAAGTGGCAATTCAGCAGGAAAAGAAGGGTAAAGAAGAACAAGTTGCAAAACTGCAATTACAGGTGGAGAAATTTAAAGGTTATCCGAAGATTGGTGAATTCAAGAAAGAAGCCATGGAAGTGACCAAAGCCTTATCTCGGCAATTAAATATCCTTTGCCATAAAATATCATTGGTTGACCCATTGTGCACTATCACTGCATCAGTCATTGAACATGCAGTTGACACTATGCTAGAATTTGAAAACACAGATGATAAGGTAAAAAAGTTTCTCTCTTGGCAAAGTTCAGAAGAAGGCATGGCTACTAATCTACCAAAAATGTAAGAATCGCACAATGAAATCTTGTTTTCAGAGTGGGAATCACAATTAATAAAAGCCGAAAGAGATACTTCTAGAGCCAGGGCTACAATGAACAGTGTGATCGAGTTGGTAAATGACAGTTTATATGGAACTAACTTGATCTTCGATTGCTCTCCAGGAAAGCTCTCGAAAGCAAAAGCGCTAGAAGATCAATGGAGACAGGATCTGGCCAGCAGAGAAGAACAAACCAACAAAGTGAAAAACTTGACTTGGGATGCATTTTGGTTTTTCCTAGTCAAGCTGCACAGCCAGTAGATGCCCACCAAATGCCTTGCCGATGCTGCCAATCTCATGGTTCCCGAACTTTCAGATGCTACGTACACAACTCAACTACATTCTAGGCTGAGTCATCCTCCAGAAATTCAGCAAATGCTCTCAATTTGTCAGCGGAAAGTACAAGAGAAGAAGTAGATACAATGAATCAGTTAAAAGGCTATCACACTATTATTTTCATAAACCAAATCACAGATTTTCATGTTTGCAGTTTCAACAGCGCAAAGTGATTTTTATTGACAGTTTTTATTTTTATTATTTAAACCCTTTCATATCTTTGAAGAAAGGGTCCTCAATTTGCATAAAAAAATTGATTTGAGAAGTTACACTTTTGCACTTATGAATATATTTTTTTATCAGTAGTGGATCAAGGTTCTACATTTTTGTGAAGAAACTTTTTCAAGACCTGCACTTTTGTATCTCCTAGAAGTTTTCTCAAATAAAAAAGTGGAATCAGAGTGTTATTTTCATTGGAAAGACTCAAATGCATGCGGTTCTTCTATCGCTGTTCTTTTGTCTTGTTTCCTTATGTGATGAAGCATTCATTTTAAAAGTTGCTATTGTTGATGTATGTATGCTCTTCAAAATAATTCTTTATGATGTCATTTCTGAAGATTTAGAATTGTTATACTTTAAAGATATATGTCAGCAATATACATTGTTATGAATGCGATATGTTTTATTAATAATTACTTTGTTTAATTTCTTAAACAAAGTAATCATTATCTATGAATGCATCTTTCTATTGATCAGTAATTCATCTATATGATTATTTGTCTGCTAGAAATATTTAGAAATTGCATTGTTAATACATTACCCGGGTTAGATAAGTATATTTGTATATTTTTGATTTATAGGTTAAAACACTTATCATCCTTATTATACATTATAAAACAATCATCCATCAAACCATTCATTATTTGGGAAACTGGTCCCATAATATCTAGTCAGAGCCACGACACCAAACGGAAAATGAGTTGTACTAAGGTCCGACCCGGGTGGTTATCCCCAATGTTGGTGCTAGGATTTTAGAGGAATCAACAGGTTCGTACAAACTTAGATATGACAATGCTATATTCACAACATATTGGATTCCACTCATGCCACCCTTAGTCATGACATTTGATCAAAGTGCTCAGAGACCGTTCCTCCTATTGAACTATAATGAAAGATCCCTGATGAAAGTGAAATTGAAAACTAATTCTAGCTATAAAATTGGAAATGCCATTTTCTCAACTTGTATATGTTAATTAATCAATTAATGGAAGGATAAGGGCTAATATGTTTGTAGGAAGAAAGCTATTTTATCTTGCAAAATTCATCAAACTACCAAATATACTTGTAGAAAGGAAGCTACTTTATCTTGCATAATTCATCAAACTACCAACGTAATTGCATGTATCATCTACTTAGTTCACACTTGCTTGAAAATCAGAAGCCTACTTGCATCATACTAGTGATAAAAAGACTAATTCTACTCTATTTTGCAGTGAGGACAAGGAATGGTTGTAGTGGCATAGGAGCTTCCCTTGATCATCAAATCACAACAAGCGGTCGTTATTCATCTTGACTGAGCTAAATTTGAAGTGCGGATCAAAACTGGTGAAGAAAAGTGGTGCTACAGGCTTGCTACAGGTGGCTGCTACAAGAGGTCTTGTATTGCTACAAGAGGGTCTGTAATGCTACAAGAGGAGTTTCGAGTGGCGTTTGAGGGTGAAAATGATGTCTTGAGGGTATGGAGAGGTGGATAGAGGTTGAAGAAAATGAAGGGAGGTTGGGTTGAACCCCCTAGCCAACCTCATGACCTCTTAAAGATCTGTCTTGCACTAGGATGAATGCTCACAGTGTCCTAAGTTTACTAGGCAAACTGACTTATGGAAACAGAGTTTTGGTACATAATTGAAGGTAGAAATAGAATATGAAGGAGTCCAAGATGGAAGTGGTAAAAGTGCCCTTCCCTGCAGATCAAGACATCCCTGCAATCAATCACATGCATACATCCATTGATCATTAACAAAATGAGATAACCTATGATGGAAAATATGTGTTGAATTAAACAGCCTCTATTTTATGCCATAACACTAATATAATCACTAAAATGGCTTCTAAGATACATAAAGAAAATGTAAAGCAAAACAACTAACATTAATCTATTTCCAAGAAATTATAAACACAATATTTTTGGACTGAGGTTGTGAATCCTTCCACTCATTCTCCCACAAGAGAGGTGGTGTAGAAGCTTGCAACCACATGGGTTTATAACTTAATCTCTACTGAAAGGAAAGAAACTATGAACTGCATGGAATCAAGAACAAACACAAGTACAAAAAGAGTGACCAAAGCCCTTGGGTTGGGCCCAAACCCAAGGGTCTCAACCCTTTGAAACTAACTCAGATGCAACTTAATATCCAACTTCTCATTATCAAAAAGTAAAGGTCTCATACATCACATAAAAGTTCAAAATGAAAATGTCAAGCTTCAAGCTCAATAGCTACACCTAGCTGAATAAAACCTTCAAATCCTAATGAGCTTTTCTTCTTGTTTATTTATACAAAAGGGCGGTTGATAACAACTCCCTTGAAAATAGGAGTGATTCCCTCCTTGATCTCGAAAATGGTGGATCTTGTGCCTCTTGAGCTTCATTTGGACTAGGAGTCACTTGACTGCCAATGAATTCAAACTGGGGAGAGAGGATGTTGTGATCCCAAGTCGAGTTAGGGAGTTAAGGAGATGGACACCCCCCTCATTTCTCTCCTGGTTGTCTCCATTAATCCCCTGCATAGTAATTTCCTAAAAAATGCTTCTTTTTCCTGCAATTAAACCACATTAGGACACATGCTATGACAAACACCTTTTACTCCTCTTACTAAGCATAATATAACAAAAAATGTGAATTAATGTGAGAGATGGATATTTTCAAGGCTGGAGGATGACATGATGATCAAAATATACTTATTGATTGGACTCATCATCACCCCCCTGCTGAAGGTGTTGCTCATCCTCTGAGCAACTTAGTCATCCATGTGAAGCTCTTTCACGGCCTTGGTGGCTTCCCTGACATCCCAAGGCTTCTCAGATGGTGTTCCCTCTCGTGGGTAAAATATTACATTTGTTTCTATCTCATTCCACTCCCTCTGCTCTTCTGATTCATCTCTTCCTTCTTGTGAGCTTAGTAGCAAGGGTGGACTGATTTTGAGTCCTATCCACCTAATTTTCATCCTCTGCATGATTCTCTTGTACAATGGTGTTCTCTCCAAGGCATTCTTTAGCCTTTCAGGAGAGTGATATTCTCTGATTTGTAGACTGTGGGGTAAGGCATGCCATCTTCTCTGGCAAGCTTGCAAAGTTTCTGTTCCCAACATTCTAAATGTGTCTTTAAAGTGTAGAATGGCTTGCTCCTGGGTAGCAATGTATTTGGGTGCTAAAGCAACATCATTGGGGATAAGGTTATGATTTCTGATGACAACCTTAGGGCTCACTAGCTCTGCTTTGATATACAAGGGTTCCTTCTCCTCTTTTTCCATTATCGTTTTCACCTCCTCAACCCTTGTTTCCTCATGACTCAACCAAGATTCTAAAGCCATTAGCTGAATGTCTCCCAATCTTGAATTGGGATCCCAAAAATTTAGATTTGTCAAGGTGAGATCGTGTATATGGAATTCGACTAATTTTTCCCTGCCTTCCATATTAGTTTGGTTGAAAAACTCAATAAACTGCTAATAGTATTGAAAAGTTAGAGACCCATATTGTGCTAGAGTTTTGATTTGGAACTACAACCATTGTTCTTTGAGGAAGAGAGCATAAGAATTTGATGGTTGACGACATTGCAGGGATTACATGCTTTGTCGCCTTCCAATACAGCTTGGTATGCCTAACCATCGCTTGACTAAGTTGGTTAACTGCCTAGCGCATATCCGATCGTTTGTTCACCAAGTACATGAGTGAACCCACAAGCTGCCTATAAACAGCACCTTCCACTACTTCCCTTGAAGTAGCATCCTCCTTCCTCCAATTACCTGCTAAAGGAGTCTTGATGGGTTTGTTGCTCTCCATGCGAAATCTCCTGAGTATCTCGTTGGAATACTTTCCCTTAGACACAAACAACTCCCCATCTTCCTGTCATACCTCCATGCCAAGAAACTAATGCATCATCCCCATGTCCTTCATCTCAAACTCTCTTGCAAGGTCCTCCTCGCACGATTTGATCAGTTGATCATCACCTATCAGTATGAGATCATCAACAAAAAGTATAATGATCAACAGCTTACCTTCCACCGCTGTGGTACAGGTTCGCATTCGCTTCACTCTTCGTGAAGCCCAACACAGTGAAGTAGCTATCTATCCTGGTGTACCAAGCATGGGGTGCTTGCTTCAGCCCATACAACGCTCTCTTGAGACGGTACACATGTGACTCACAATCAAAGGTCTCAAAACCTTCAGGTTGCTCTATGTACACCTCTTCCTCAATAATGCCATTAAGAAAGGTTGTCTTCACATCCATATGATGCATCTTCCAACCCATCTCTGCTGATAGTGCTAATATAGATCTGATCGATGAGTAACTTGCAATAGGAGAAAAGGTCTCATCATAGTCAATCCCCTCTACTTGTGAAAATCCATGGGCCAAAAATCTTGCCTTATGCTTCTCCACACTACCATCTGCAACTTGCTTTACCTTGTAAATCCAATGGGAGCTCACCACTGACTTGTCCTCCGGTCCCGGGACCACATCCCAAACACAGTTACGAACAATGGAGTCCTACTCCACCATGGCATAAACCCAAATTGGTTGTTGCACTACTTCCTTAAAGAAAGATGGCTCGGTCACAACACATTCACCCATAAGAGCCATGTATCCAGTGTACCTCTCATGTGACCTCCTTTGCTTGCGCTGAGAGGTGGGTGCTCCCACATTCTCCCGTTCATCTTCTAACAATCTGTCAGCCTCTCTGGTGCATTTTCTTCCCTATCTAGAAGACTCTGCCTGAGTGGATGTCTCTGCTCCCGGATCCTCAGCATGTGGTTGCTCCACATCAATCTGAGGCTCCTCAACCTTAGGGGCTAAAAGCTCCTCATCCACATGTAGCTCAAGCAACCTCCCAAGGGAAACTCTCATGGCCTTCTCCTCATCGAATTTGACATCCTCGCGAACCACCGTCATCCTGTTGGTCAACAAGTACAATGAATAGTTGTGAGGTGTATTTGTGTACCCCAAAAATATCCCCAACTTTATTGTAGGGTCAAGCTTCTTCCGTGCATCTTTGATCACATGGCAATATACCGATGACCCAAAAATCTTGAAGTGACCAACATCTGGCCTCTTACCGGAATAAGCCTCATTTGGTGTCTTCATCTCAAGTATTCGATGTGGGCTACGGTTCTGAACATAAACCATTGTGTTACATGCCTAAGCCCTATCAGTATGAGATCATCAACAAAAATTATAATGATAAAAAACTTACCATCCACCAGTATGTGGTACAGGTTCGTATCCTTGGCGTTTTGGCATTTATGGCACATGCATGTGTGTATTTGGTTCTCATGTTGTCGTTGGAATGAGTTTTTCTAGGTGTGACAATGGTTTTCAACCTTGCCTTGCCATTTCCAGATAGGCATGTTGTGATGGGGTTTCTCTTGGTTGAGAAGGATTTTCGGATGGTCTCGAAGCTAAGTGCGTTGGTCTCAGGAAAATTCACATGGCCTAGGAATTCCTGGACTAATAAAGGTGGGATTGCGGTAAATCCTGGTTATGTATGCCATCATTGGGCCTAGGAAACTTTGACCGAACCACAAGTTGTCTTTAAACATCTGGCCTCTTATTGCATGTTCTCAACGAGTTTAAGAACTTCTGTGCAGTGGAAGGGATTAAATGGGAGTTGATGACACCCCATAACCCTCTGTATAATGGGGTGGCCGAGAGGAAGAACAAAAGCATAGTAGGTGCAACAAGGGAAATGTTACATGATCAGGGTCTACCACTACACTTGTGGGCTGAGGCATGCGACACAACGGTTTATGTTCAGAACCGTAGCCCACATCAGATACTTGAGATGAAGAAACCAAAGGAGGCTTATTCTAGTAAGAGGCCATATGTTGGTCACTTCAGGATTTTTGGGTCATCGGTATATTGCCATGTGACCAAAGATGCACGTAAGAAGCTTGAGCCTACAATATAGTTGGGGATATTTGTGGGGTACACAAATACACCTCACAACTATCGGCTATACTGTCCAACCAACAAGATGACGGTGGTTCGCAAGGATGTCAGATTCGATGAGGAGAAGGCCATGCCAGTTTCCCTTAAGAGGGAGCTTGGGCCACTATCAACACAGATGGGTTGGAAGATACATCAGCTGGATGTGAAGACAAACTTTCGTAATGACATGATTGAGGAAGAGGTACATAGAGCAGCCTGAAGGTTTTGAGACCTTTGATTGTGAGTCGTATGTGTGCCGGCTTAAGAGAGCGTTGTATGGGCTAAAGAAAGCAGCCCGCGCTTGGTACACCAGGATAGATAGCTACTTCAGAATGTTGGGCTTCACGAAGAGTGAACTGGACGTGAATCCGTACCACATAGTGGTGGAAGGTAAGCTGTTGATCATTATACTTTTTGTTGATGATATCATACTGATAGGTGATGATCAACTAATCAAATTTTGCAAGGAGGACCTTGCAAGAGAGTTTGAGATGAAGGGCATGGGGCTCATGCATTACTTTCTTGACATGGAGGTATGACAGGAATATGGGGAGTTGTTTGTGTCTTAGGGAAAGTATGCCAATGAGATACTCAGGGGATTCCGCATGGAGAGCAACAAACACGTCGAGACTCCTTTAGCAGGTAACTGGAGGAAGGAGGATGCTACTTCAGGGAAAGTAGTGGAAGCTACTATTTACAGGCAACTTGTGGTTCGATCGAGGATTCCTAGGCCTTATGAGGGTATACACAACCAGGCTTTACTGCAATCCCACCTTTATCAGTCTAGGAAGTCCTAGGTGATGTGATTTTTCTTGAAACCACCCCACTTAGTTTCGAGACCATCTGACAATCCTTATCAACCAAGAGAAAACCCATCACAACATGGCTATCTGGAAATGGCAAGGCAAGGCTGAAAACCACTATCACACCTGGAAAAACCCATTCCAACGACAACACGAGAACCAAATACACACTTGCATGTACCATACATTCCAAAACACCAGGGATATGTGCCATACATGCCAAAACACCAGGATGCGAACTTGTACCACATAGTGGTGAAAGGTAAGCTGTTGATCATTATACTTTTTGTTGATGATCTCATATTGATAGGTGATGATCAACTGATCAAATCTTGTAAGGAGGACCTTGCAAGAGAGTTTGCAATGAAAGACATGAGGCTGATGCATTACTTTCTTGGCATGGAGGTATGACAGGAAGATGGGGAGTTGTTTGTGTCTTAGGGAAAGTATGCCAATGAGATACTCAGGAGATTCTGCATGGACAGCAACAAACCCATAAAGACTCCTTTAGTAGGTAACTAGAGGAAGGAGGATGCTACTTCAGGGGAAGTAGCGGAAGTTACTGTTTACAGGCAGCTTGTGGGTTCACTTATGTACTTGGTTAACAAATGACCTGATATGTGCTATGCAGTTAACCATCTTAGTCAAGCAATGGTTAGGCCTACCACGCTGTATTGGAAGGCGACAAAGAATGTATTGAGATACCTCAGAGGCACTTCTTAATATGGATTATGGTATAGACGAACAGAGGGAGTGAAGCTTCAAGGCTTCACCGATGCAAATTGGGCAAGGAGTCCATCCAACTGGAAGAGCACATCAAGAGGGATCCTCAGTATTGGGAAAGCAACAATTTCTTGGTACAATAGGAAACAAAGATCTGTTGCACTCAGTTCGAAAAAGGCAGAGTACATGGCTGCGCGTCAGGAAACATGTGAGGTCATCTGGATGAGGAAGATCTTGGTTGGTTTGTTTGGTTAGCAGATGGATCCAACTGTGATTTATTGCGATAATCAGAGCTATATCAAACGTGTGAAAATCTAGTTTTCCATGATCGGTCAAAGCATATTGATATCTGATATCGCCATCTCAGAGATTGTGTATTGAGGCAGATCATGTTGTTAGAGTACATTCCCACGGAGGAGAAAAATGCTGACATTTTGACAAAGGCATTGTCAAGATGTAAATTCAAGTTTCATAGAGACAAGATCGTGATAGCTGACAATCCATTTCTTGTTGAGAGGGAGTGTTGAGAAATGGCAACAAGAAATTCCTGTTTAATTTGCCCTTGAATTAAACTGAGAATTAAAATAGACTTCTATTCTCATAGAAACTTGTAAATAGTTAATTAAGTTTAATTAACTTAATTAGCTTTGGAATTTCGAGTTAGAAGTCTTTTCTGAATTCATGTATATGTTCTCCCTAAGTTTTAGGGGTCCTATATGAGTTTAAATTGAGTTGGAAATTAGATCCCTCAGTTTACTGAGTTAAGTTAAGTTAAATTAGTTCCACACTGTTTGAGGAACTAATAGAGGACTAACAGTCAGTTGGTGCACTAGTGTATCCACTAGTGCTACTCCAGTTAATTGAAGATTCCCTCATGAGAAACTCATGCATGTTAGTTTAGAGAAAGACCTAGTTGAGACTATATTGAAGGGAAAATGTACTATCAGTTGTATTATTTATTGGAGTGTAAATATCATGCATGCATCCGAGATTGATCCTATGTTTGGATTGTGCCGTTTTGGAAGCATGAATTCCCTTTAAATACTAGCTACTCATCGTAGGAATTACACAAGAGTTTAGGGGCTTGGAGAGCTACAGAATTGGCTAAGTGTTGGCCAGGAGCTAGCTTGTGAGCTGAGAGAGTTGAGAATACTTGTGCGGAGTTGGTCTAGTGAGAACAAGCTTTGTATCTTTGCTCATATTTTTTATATATGCAATGCAGATATCGGGGTTTTGAGCAGTGTATTTCCCCAGATACATCTTGTGTTATGTGCCATTGATTTATCTTCTTCTTGTTCATATTGTTTTCATCGATCTATTGGCTTCCGCTAGTTGAACGTAGAAGTAGATTTTTGTCTTGTGCTTTAGTAAATTGCATGAGCTTGTGAATATAAAGGAAATTTCTACATGTTAGGAGTTTTTTTAGTTCCTTCAAGCTAAGCTCCATGTCCTTTATTGTGGTTGTGAAACTCTACTTTCTTTCTTTCGATCCATTACTGAATCTAACAATGGTAACCAAAATATTAGAGGTGATGGCACACTTTTCTTATGTTCATGCTATTTTATGCTATTCATTTAATTCGTTACCCAATTACGATTTTAGGGTTGGTTGATGTCGTAACACCCTCCGCCCACACTTACCCAATCTTACCGGTCCACCGGGGTAAATATGCGACAAAGAGTTGCTATGATATGATTCAACTCCCTAAGTATAGTTAAGAAAGTGGAATCAACGAACAAAAACTTTGCAGACTTGCCTTAGTTGCTACATGACCCCCAGGAGCTAACCAACCACCCCAGGTGCCCAACCCTTGAGTTACCTTAGCTTTTCACTGAACTAAACCCCTAGTCGCTCGCATGACAAGGCCTCTATGTGACTAAAATGCTCTAGTTGCTCCCACAGGTTTTCTTCCCAGCGACTACAGTCTTTTTCATCCAGTTTTGTGCCTGCGACTGCGAGATCTGAGGCACTTTTTCAGGGCTAGGATCCATACCTCTGCCTAGAACTTGATGAAACACTCATTAGTGATAAATAATAAGAAGATAAGGCCTCTAATGCAAAATTTGAACAAGGACCTAGCTTGACCCATCCTAACCATGACAAGCATTTCGTCAAACATATTATAAACATGTAGTGTATAGGTCATATAAACACATCTGAACATAGGGACCTCATACTTATTTGAAATTCGTCAAGAATGTATGATGCCCTCTCACAATATCTACATTATCATCTATTAGGTCATGCATTCAGTAGCATTTCACTTACTAAACAAAACATGATGAGAGCCAAAACCAAAGTCTGGGATAAACCATGCTTATAACTAGCATATAACCAACAAATTAACAATGATAGAACAACGATTAAAATCACATAATAACAAGCACATTTACTCATAAAACTCAAGAGGAAATATTCTTATTATTCACATGCAAAAGCCAACCAAGTGAGGGACTTCCACGTATGACTTGACTATAGATTGCGCTGAACCAAATCTTTCTTTCAGCCAATCACTCCCGTGCCGTATTCCAAGCATGAATGTGGGACTCACAACAAAACCGACCTTGCTTCTCAGGCTTTACAGCATGTCCCGCCAAAATTGGTCAAGGATTTCTAGGCTCGAAGCAAGCACCAATTCAACCAGGCTTTATTGTATATCCTGCTAAGGGATTCCTAGGCCCAAACCAGAAACATACACTACCAGGATTTACCTCAATCACACCATATATCGGTCTAGGGATCACTAGGCCTATACAAGCATGGATGCCTCCAGATCTCTCCACCTAAACTGTAAAGAATTTATCTGTCTCCACCCTATAGGCTTTACCGTATATCCTGCCATTTAGCGGTCAAGGATTCCTAGGGCCTATGAGGGTATACACAACCAATCTTTACCACAATCCCACCTTTATCAGTCCAGGAATTCCTAGGCCATGCGATTTTTCTAAGACCACCCCACTTAGTTTCGAGACCATCCGACAATCCTACTCAACCAAGAGAAACTCCATCACAACATGGTTGTCTGGAAATGGCAAGGCAAGGCTGAAAACCATTGTCACACTTGGAAAAATCCACTCCAACGACAACACGAGAACCAAATACACACATGCATGAACCATACATGCCAAAACTAGCAAGGAAATCATACATGAAACTCAATACTTGCAAGTAATCCCGCTGTAGTCAATTGATCCAACTCTTTCTTGCTTGATCTTTGCTTCGTTTTGCTTTCTTATCCTTCCTTTTCCTTCATTGCTTAATTTTCCATCTTGATGCTCTTCTCTTTCTGAGAGTAATTCCAAAGCCAAACTGAAAAAAAAGGCTGTGAGATGATCCTCATAAGCCTTTTTATTATTGAGGCCTCTATTTTCTTCAATTTGCCTTCAATTTCCCTCTCATATGCAACCTGTGACCTTTCACCTTCCTTTTCTCCTAATTTCCTTTATTTTCGTAAATAAAATGCCAATTAATGCCTCTTTCCTTTCCAAATCCTTTTTCAATGCCTTTGCTAATCCCCTTAGCTGTAATAAACCAAATGAACACCCACTATGATGTTTTTCCCAACATTCAGCTTGGAATACATGTCTTATGACCTAGGTCTTATTTTGCCTTTATTAAGTATATTACATGTATTTTTAAATTGGGATGGTTACAAACCCATCCCCCTTAGGGGAACACTGTCCTCGGTGTTCTATGACACCTATAACCAACAAGACCATTGAAAACTAAAACATACTACCCATGGAGCTTTATAACGCAACTCGTTGCAGTATTTACAATGACATGCTGCTGAAAACATGACAATCATACTTTTTATTGGAGCTTTATAACACAACTCGTTACAGTATTTACAATAAAAACCACATATAATCATACACATTTACTTCAACCAACAAATAACCATACTGTTTATGGAGCTTTATAAATCCAACACGATACAATATTTACGATAATATACACATATGAACGTTTGCTTTAACCAACAAATAAAATGATATGATGTATGCATCAACAACAAGGGAATCCAAAGACTCACACTTTCACCCTCAAAGTAATACCAAGATTCACCTCCTTCCAAGGATGTCCAAAATCCACTACGAAATTCAAACCCGCACCTAATGTCCAATGCCATTTGTTCTCTTAGTGAACAATTATCGACTCATTGTTCCAGGTCACACTCCCAATTTGCATTTGATTCCATCTGGTAATGCTAATGACAAAAAAAAATCCATTCCTCAACCTTCCCTTCTCTACTACACAGTCCTTCGCAAAATTTGGTAACCCCCTTCGATGCAATCACTCACCTTCCAAGTTCCCCAACATCCCGTTTCTCGAGCAATCCATCCCTTGGCAAGGTTTCCTCGCATTAGAAGGTCCAAAATCCAAGGCATATCCTTGCCTCAAAACCATCATACCTGTCATAGCATGCTCATGGAAATCAGTGGACACTATTGGTTACCAGTGTCCCATAATGGCCTTGCTCTTGAATGCTTTACCAACATACTGTTGTCTGTTCCAATTCCTTTTTCCGATGCTGCTAATTCTTGTAGTTAGTTTCAACCACCCAATCGGGTATTTACATGCGTTCTTGTACCAAGAACATAATTTTCATTAGATTAAAAGGAATTGAAATAAATTCAAATCATACCTCATTGGTAGCTCGTCAATAAGATACACTTGCAACTCTGTTTACTTCCCGTCACAACGAGTCAAATTGATTGTTTGATCAAATCATCATGTATAAACATATCATATCTAATTAGCTCAAACACAACCATCATAAATTAGAATCATAAATGACATGCAACCATCATAAATCATAATCATAGATCACATGCATAATAAAACTGAAATAAAATATTGATACTTATCCTCTAATCGGCCTTTTTCTTCTTCCTTAATCCTTTGTTCGTGCACACACTGAATCGGTTACCGAACCTGTCAAGCACCCAATGCCTTCACTTCTCTTCAAACATTTACACATACACATAATGTACATCACACACATACACCCACACATGGTGTACTACCTAACACATACACCTAATACTGGTGTATTCCACAACACGATACATACACCTACACTCGGTGTACAACACAATACATATAAGTACAAAAAGTAGAACACAAGAAATACACATGTCACGATACAAAGAGTACACATAACATAGTACGACATGTATACAACACAACCTGCATGATATGTACACAATACCATATGTACAACAACACCATGTGTACAACATGTACACGACACCACCTGTACACAACACCACCTGCACAATATGTTCACAACACCACCTATATAACATGTACACAACACCACATGTACACAACACAACATGCACGATGTGTACACAACACCACAACATCACACACATACACCCACACTCAGTGTACAACTTAACACATACACCTACTACTGGTGGACTCCACAACACAATACATACACCTACACCCAGTGTACAACAAAATACATATACGTACACAGAGTACAACACAAGAAATACACATGTCACGATACAAGGAGTACACATAACATAGTACCACATGTATACAACACAACGTGTATAATATGTACACAATACCATATGTACAACAACACATGTACAACATGTACATGGAACCACGTGTACAACATGTACACGACACCACCTGCACAACACCACTTGTACCACGTGTACACAACACCACATGTACATAACACAACATGCACAACGTGTACATATCGCCACATGCATGACATGTACACAACACCCCATGTACAACATGTACACAATGCCACATGTACAAGTATGCACATAGCACCACGTGTACAATCATGCACACAATACCACATGTACATAGCACCATATGTACAACATGTACACCACGCCATATGTTCACAACACTACATATGCAAATGCACAAAGCAACATATTTACACAACAACACATATCCAACATGCGCACAACACCATATGTACGCAACATTGCATAAACGACGTATTCACAACACCATCTGATACCAACACTGCATAAACAACATGTACACAACATCATATATACACAACACCACATGTACACAACATCATAGGTACAACATGTAAAACATATACACATTAGTAGTGTTGCACATCTAGAGACCACACATGGACTCTACTAAGAAAACTTTATTCTAGTGTCTTTCCATTATTCATGCTTGTTCCAACATGCCGTAGATCGCACTGCTTTCATTTCGTTGATGTATCCCTCAACATTACCTGTCATAGCATAAACATAAACACAATGCAAACACATAATATCAATCATATACATAATACCGTCCTCATTGATCTGTCAAGGCTACTCTTCCACTTGATTCCACATAAACCAAGAACCTCTTCACGCCGTTCATCTTCATAAGCAATCATTCCTCCAGAAGAATGATCCATGATGATCCTACTAGACAACAACATACATACATACATACATACATATATACATATAAACATTAGCATAAAATAATCATGATCCCTGATGACCCTGTCAGACAACTGCATATATATATATGTGTGTGTGCATGTGTGTGTGTGTGTGTGTGTGAACACTAGCACAAAAAAATCATAATGACCTTGTAAGTCAACGACATACATATATGCATATATAGACATCAACATAATCATAACCACAACATAATTAGCATATATCATAAGGTCAAGGTTAAGAGATCTTCCTTTATCTGTGCACAACATGCACAACATTGAGAACAACAGTTCCCAACGTGGCTAAGGCATTTGACTCCTCAAATCCATTCAATTTTTCCTTTCATGTTACCCTTCTCATGAATATCCTGCCACCATCCATTCATCCCAATGGACCCAACCAGTCCAATTGGCTATCATATTCTTACCTTCATCTGCCCTTTACTCATGCACTGAGATTCATCTGAGTCTCATATTACTTGATGGGTTTCGTTCAGCTCCTCTCGAGATCCATTAACTTTCCTCTTTTCCAAACCAATTCCCAAAGACCCTCAAAACATAAAAGGAAAGAACAAGAAACAAACAAGAAGAAAACCATGAAAACCAATAACAATACGACACCAAAAACAAAGTACCACCAAACATAAACAAAACTACAAATCAAGTGCAATCAAATCACAAAAGACTGAAAGCACAAAACTAAAAACAAACACCATGACTCAATCCTCAGGGGTCCCTAGTGCTTCCAAGAGAAATCTTAACCCGTGCCTTCTTCAAGACTTCATGGCAGTCTCTTTTGCCATGCAATCCCTACATCATACTTCCATAAACACATAACTATCAATGCATAAATAAATAAATCAACATACTAGTTACCTTACCTTGATGTGCCAAGCACGTTGCCTTATAATTAAACACATCCATGCCATCCCTTAAGGGACTCCAATTCCCTTGATGGATCCAACTATAACTAGAAACTAGCTGATATAGCTATCAAATACATGTTCATGCATATAACACATATCCACATAATGTTAGACGAAATCAAGTTTAAGAAAACTTCCTGTATTTTTGCAAAGCATTCATTCATTTGGAATTTCGATTTCCAAACATCACCAAAGGAATTCTCACCCAATTCCTTTATTTTAACTTTTACCTTAATGCAATTGAGTCTTATTATGTATTTTCACATCACCCAGTTAGTTATATACACAAATCAACTATTACCTTGTCACACTAATTCCAAGCATGTTGCCCTGCATCTGTTCACACATGTTAGTCACCTATTCCAAGGATCAAGCCCTGATGTTTATTAAGTTGAAATCATAATTTTCCAAGACTAACATCTATGCCATAATCAACAATCAACTCATAGTGATTAGACATAATGCTACAACTATCACCTACTTACATTCAAGTACATATCAGTTGTGTCAGACCATATCGTGTTAGTACAACCATATTAAAACAAAATCATTCCTTCAAGCAATCTTATAGACACAAACTCATAACATGCAATTACTCAAACATTTAAACAACCTGTAAACATACCATGTTAGATAACCAAATAGATGACATAATCAAACTCATACCTCAAGGTATCTTAAGGAAGGCTATCACATCTGGACAATCAGTCCAGATTAGTACGACACAATATCACAAGTATATCGTCTCATACCTGAATGTCATAACCCTAACCATCTGCATAGGCCAATCCAAATTAGCATGATACCTATAACATCAATATCTTAAATGCAATGACCATAATCACCATGCATATGACCGCAATGTATATAACAACAAGTTACTATCATACATGCCTATCTGATGCACGTGCATATGACTGCATTGAACAACTATCCTATATCAGGCACGCAACCATGACACCAATAGAATGACAAGAATGTACATAACCATAATGCTTATAACAACCATTAACCAACATACCTGCATGCCATACATACAAACATGTATGATGATCTGCATTTCCTACTTCATCTCAACCAACATATCAACATCATGATGACATAAGCTGCAACAATGACTATCATAATGCATCTCTGACCTACTATGCATGCATAACCATAATCATAACAATGCACACATAACAAACATACGAACACTGGCATGCATAACAAACACATATATAATTGACATGTATGCATGAAAAACATATCCCAATAACAACATCATCAACCTCTAGACGACGACACAACTGTAACGATGACCATCACCATGCATACATAACAAGCACATATACAACCTTCATGCATGCATGACAGACACATTCTGCCCATCCAGTCCAAGTGTTGAACCATGCTCTGATAACACTCTGTGGTATCAAATATCACCCAAAGAGAACATAACTTTCTTTGGTACCACTCTGTAACACCCTCCTCCCACACTTACCCATGCTTACCGATCCACCCAGATAAATATGTGACAAAGAGTTACTATGATGTGATTCAACTCCCTATGTACAATTAATGAAGTGGAATCGACAAACCAAAACTTTACAAACCTCCCTCAGGTGCTACAGGACCCCCAGGAGCTAACCAACCACCCCAGGTTCCCAACTGCTGAGTTAAATTAGCTTTTCAATGAACTAAACCCTGCGTTTCTTCCATGATAAGGCCTCCATGTGATTGAACCCTGTAGTCGCTCGCATAGGCCTGCATCCCAACGACTGCAGTCTTTTTTTCAGTCAGTTATGTGCCTGCGACTGCAAGATCTGAGGGAATTTTTCAGGGATTGGTCTAGACCTTTGCCCAAAACTTGATTAAACACGAAGAAGTGATAAATGACAAGAATACAAGGCCTCTAATGCAAAACTTGAATAAGGACCTAGCTTGACCCATCCTAACCATGACAGGAATTTCGTCAAACATATCATAAACATGTAATGTATAGGTTATGTAAACACATTTGAACATAGGGACCCCATACTTATTTGAGATTCGTTAAGCAGCTCTTATTCCCTCTCACAATATCTGCATTATCATCTATTAGGTTAGACATTCATTAAGATTTCATTTACTGAACCAAACATGATGAGAGCCAAAAAAGTCTGTCATAAACCATGCTTATAACCAACATATTAACAATGATAGGACAACCATTAAAATCACATAATAACAAGCACATTTACTCATAAAACTCAAGATGAAATATTCTTATTATTCACATGCAAAAACTAACAAGTCAGGGACTTCCATGTACCACTCGACCATAAATTCAGTTGAACCAAATCTTTCTTTTAACCAATCGCTCTCGTGCCATAATCCAAGCATGAATTTGGGACTCACAACAAAACTTACCTTGCTTCTCAGGCTTTACTGCATATCCCGCCAAAATTGGTTAAGGATTTCTACACCCGAAGCAAGCACCAATTCAACCAGGATTTATTGTATATCCCTCTAAGGGATTCCTAGGCCCAAACCAGAAACATACACTACCAAGATTTACCTCAATCCTTCCTAGAGGAACACCTTGGGACATAATAAGAATAAATTTATTTATACGAAAAATTATTTTATATATATATTATTTAATTAACAAAATAATATTTTATATATTTTTGTTATTTTAGAGAAAAAAAAATTCAAAACATGTTCAATAATACAAATAAAATTATTACTATGTGAATTATATAAAATAAAATTTCAATAATAAATTTAATGAGTTATGTATATTCCAACATATTTAATTAAACAGATAATAAAACTATAATTTATAAATTACATAAATATAAATAATTATAACTAATAATATTTTTAAAAATATTTATTTTTTTTAAATATAAAATATATCTTATACATAATAATTATACTTTCTTAAAATTAATTGTGACACTCCCGGGTGTTGTAAATATTTACTATTTACTTTTACAACAATGGACTTGGTAATTTATATAATTAGATTAAGGTTCTTAAGTATTAAAGAAATTGGATTATTTCTAAAGAAATCAGTTGTTAAAAGAACTATGTCGAGTCTCAGAATTTACAGATGAGACCTTAGTAAATTCTCAATTAGCATACAATTGAAGACAATTATCTTTTCTTTTCTTTCCCTAGAGATTAAAAACATCTTAGTGGGAGGGAGGATGCCAAGGATAGGATTTTGGAAAAAGACTGGAGGCATCAGAGAAAAGAAAGAACCTGAACATGAAATTATGAAGGTGGGCAAGACACTTCCTATGGAGTATTGTTGAGTTGGACCAAAGCCATTGGAAACTCTAGGATGTAGACTTGGTCCATGAAACATTCTAGGCTAGACTGAGTAGTCCTCATGCTAGTGAATTTAACTTGAAATATTATTGTCTAAAGTGACTGTTCTGGAACTAAGGAACTTGGGGGGAGAAATTGGACGTAATTTCCATTTCTCATTGGTAGGGTGGCGTGGTCTCGTCTATAAATCCTTGAACAACATAACAGATAAATATGCGTGTGGTCTATATTTTCTTTTAAGTGAAAAAAGTTGATGTAGAAATTTCTTTTAGATATTTATCCGTAATAAAGAAAGGGATTTTGTGTGTGTAAGTTTTGTAAATTCTTTATCTCCTTAAGTGGTCTATGAAATGTACTTTAGGAGGAATTTATTCTCGGTATTTTCTGAAAGAACAGATAAGGAAATATACGTAAATAAGTTCTATCATTTCCTTGGAGGAACCTCGATGAAACTCAACAAACCCCGAGTTACGAAAGCAATATAAAGAATGCATCTACCAGAAAGACAATTTTAATTTTGTAAAGATAATGAATAAACACGACGAGAGAATGCAAGGTAGGGAGTTAAAAATTGACTAGTATCAACCAACAAGAATGAATAAACAATTTAACCCTGTACGTGTCTTGTTCTAAGAAAAAAGACAATAAGTGAGCATTTACAACATATTATAGAAGGAATAGGTATATGAGTAGCTACTTCAGTCGGAAAACAAAGGCTGCTCACAAACAAGATTCCATATTTATTCCCTAGCCTAGTCAGTTCACTGACAACCAAAGAAATGGTTTTGGAAATTCACTGCTCTGTAAACTAGGATAGGGCGAGTAGTTTAGTCAAGGGTTGTCAGAGAATGCTCATTACCAAAATGAGAAAAAACAATTTCTTTCAAGTAGAAATAAATGCATGCCTATACTTAAAATACTGGAGAGACATTTAAGAAAAACTGGTTGTTATTAATATCATAAGTTCTTTGTTTTGAAGCTTTTGAAGGATTATGTAAATTCTAGTGTCTATTAATAAGAAAAGAAGCAAAAGGTGCAAACCTTGTGAGGAATTCAAGGAAAATGGCCGAATACGCTTTTACACCATAGCTTACACTTGAAGAAAATATTGGTTAATCTCAAAAGTTAACCTCTCAGTATAAAATAATGTATTACATCACTCAGTTCATTAAAAAAAAACTTTCATGAATATCTCAATCGAGAGGAAATAAGAAAACCCTGGTAAGGGCTTAGCGACTCTCGGGTTACATATAATAGAAAAGAGAAATAATTTATGTGAGTTATTAAAACCTAAAAATTAGTAACATATGCTCACGGTCATGGCCATAACTAATTCGTTATGCAGTGCAATACAAAACCCTGAGGTCAACCCTCGAAAGAGGAAATGCAATGTTGAGAACTTGTAAACAAAGTAAGAACTTGGATAAATATGGAAACGTAAAATTGTAACCTTTTGTGGAAAGGATTTGACTGGGAGGAGGTTTTTCGAGCCAACCTGGTAATACCTAAATCCACAACAACAACCTCAAATCAGCTATGCATATTAGAGAGCTTAGGACAATAAAAAGGATTGCTAAGAGGGTTATCATAGAAATACCTTAAGATGATGAGATGTCGAACCAAGAACCCATGAGCTACGACCGCTAGAAGATAGAGTTAAACCACTATGAATATAGTTGATGAAACTAGTAAACAAGAAAAAGCAAGAGAATGTTAACTCTAAATTAGTCTAACTTACCATGCCACGCGTCCCCAAAGTCCGAGAGATGTTGAGAGCTCCAAAGTTCTAGTTGCCTTACCAGTCATGACCTGGGTAGGAACAAAACATGTATCAAAGCAAATGAAGTAGATGAAATGGAGTGGAGGATGAAACCATGACTAAAATCATTAGTGACTGCTCGAAAAATCCATAACCCTTACCTGTAGCAGTGGAATAAACCCTAGTTGAATGAGGGTTTGGCATAGGAATTTTTCTTGGTGGCAAGAACAAAATAATGATTGACTAATCAAGCCAAAAAATGGGGTAGTTGCCCATATCCAACGAGAAACCATTTGTGCCATTGGATCATAAGTTTCATTGGTCAACGATGGGGAGAGGGTCCAAGTGTTCCTTGGCATGAGTGCCAGAAGGATTGAGAACTTGGGAAGGCCTGCATGACGTTAATGACCCAGATGGCGCCAACCCATCCTTTCATAAGCCACATTTTAATTAATGCAAGCTTAATTTATCCAAGTTAAATGTCTAAATAATAACATCACTAAACAAATCTACCATTTAACATAAGTGTTGACAAGTGTATTAAACAAGAGATTTACTGCGATATAGACAAAATATAAAACGTTTATACTTATATATGTAAGTTGCCTCATTATTGAACGCATTATTGTTGAATAAAGTAGTTAAGTTTAATTACACTAGTAAATTTTTGTTGTTGTTGTGAATTATGGTTATTGTGTGCATGTTACAAGTGGTATCAGAGTTTAAGGTTGCTACACTGTGGCATGTATGGGCGTACATGAAATAACAAAAGTGGTTTCGATGAATAGAGGGGAACCTGAAGCAATATGAGGCGAGGAGATGGAATAAACCCACCTGGGAGGCCATCGGTAGGAGTGGCACCAATGCCTCTTTGAAAGCCTAATCCAGAAACGTGGGTTCAGGTGGGAGGGGGAACCCACAACACTAATGCAATGTTATTAGAGATCATTAACCTAAGAGATGACAATGAGAGGATGCGGTTGGAATAAGAAAGATCATGAAAAGCCTCTTAGACAGGCAATGATCAAAGGAATCAAAATCCCAACCAAGATGAAGGGAATAAAGAGGGGTTGCATAGACAACATGAGGAAAGCTCGAAAGTTGAGGGACGCTGAGTTGGTAATGAGGAAGAGTTTGAAAATGCTTCTGGTGGAAAGGGGACCAAGAGACAGAAAACCAAATTGCAAGGGGAATTCAAGAAAATCAAACCCTCGACATATGATGGAGAACAAGTAAAATTTTAGGGGCTAATATTCGCAGGTGGGCTAATTTTCGATTTTGTTTCCAAAAAAAGAATCATCAATTTCCATTTGTTTTCTAAAATAATTCGCCCAAATGTTATAGTACATCATTATTTTACCTTAAAAATCGCCAAAATATTATACCAACTAATATAAAATCATGGAAATCTAAATATTTCTACAAAAATATCACCAACAATTTTACAATTTGCATATTAAGGACCAGTAAGGTTCAACAAGGTTTCTAAACTTTAAGATAAACTTCTATCCTTAAAATTTTCCCTAATGGAGAAGTGGAGGAAGTTGTTGAAGCATTGTTGATTAATATGAACAAATACTTCCAAATTTATGAATATGATGACAATATGAAAGCCAGATTGACAATCTATCAACTGCAAAGTCAAGCCACCTTATGGTGGGAAGACATTAAAATTGTTCGAGGAATTTATGAACATAAAATAACTTGGGAAAAATTCCAAAATCACTTCAAGGATAAATACTTAACTGAGGGATTCTATGAAAAAAAGCAAAGGAGTTTCATGATTTAAAATTGGGGTAGCAGTCCATGGATGTATTTGAAACTAAGTTTACATCTATGTTAAGATATGTCCCCTACATTCGTGAAGAGAAAGCCAAAATATAATGGTTCGTCAACAACCAACCAATTTTCATGAAAGAAAAGTTGGAATTCGACAATCCAAAGTCGATGGATGAAGCCATTCGAAGGGCCCGAATTTGTTACCAACAAATGAAGCAGAAAAGGGAAGGTGCCAAACGACGGTTAAACAAAAAAGGGTAGTAAAGATTTTTGAGCACCAAGAATGTAAACACTGTTGGAGGTATTAATGCACATAGAAAATTGTTGAGTGGGCCTCCGAGTAAGAATAAAAAAAAGTTCAGATCTCAAAGTGAAGGTAGGCAAGCTGATGCGTCTAGTAAACCAAAGCCCAACCAATTATAGAAACCCCCTTTGCAGTGTTGGGGTTGTGTGGGAGCCCCACTATTATAAAAATTGCCCTCATCATGCTAGAATAGAACTAACTGCCAACATTCATGAAGCCTCCACAGTCGGAGAGCTGGGCAAGAGCATACTAAGGATCAATGCAACTTTAGAGGATCATCAGGATGAATATCAACTCGCGATGGTGGAACTTTAAGGTACAATAGTTAATCGTCCTATCTCTATTTTAATAGACCCAGGTGCAAGCCTGAGTTACATTTGTATGAAAACAATCGATTTATGTCATTTACGAAGTGTAAAATTTAAAAATCCATGGCGAGTGCAACTAACCACTGAGACTAAGAGAAGGGCGACAACTAAGGTAGAATATTGTGTCGTTGAAATATCTGGACAAAAGATTAAGGAAAATTTAAATATATTATTCCTAGGATCCTATGAGGTGCTAATATGTATGGAATGGCTAGAAAAGCATTGGAACCTGGTAAATTGTGAGGATAAAACCATCAGTTTTCTTATTGATGAGGGGGCTAGACGATAAATTCAAGGTATTAAAAGAGCCATTAAGTTACACCCCATCATAGCCAATTAACTGGGCAAATGTATCCACAAAAGCTTTCAAATCTATGTTGTGCAGGTGGGCGATATGAACTCCAAGGATAAGGTAGCTTCCCTGGAAAATATACCAGTCATCCAAGACTTTGTAGATGTCTTTCCAGAAGAGATTTTGGGGCCGCCTCCAAAAAAGAATATTGAATTCATTATTGGACTAACTCCAGGAGCAACCCCAGTATTAAAATCCCCCTACCGAATGAGTATTCCTGAATTAAAAAAAGTCAAGATGTCGCTGCAAGAGCTGCTGGACAAAGGGTAAATTCACCTGAGTGTGTCCCCTTGGGGAGCTCCAGTGCTGTCTGTTAGAAATAAGGATGATACTCTTCGCTTGTGTATTAATTATAGGAAATTGAATAAATCAACTATCAAGAAGAAGTACCCGTTTCCGATAATTGATAACCTATTAGATCAAATTAAAGGTGCTGTGGTATTTTCAAAAACTGATTTATGATCTGGATATCATCAGATAAAAATAAAAGAGTAAAACATTTACAAGACAATGTTTAGAACTCACTACAGTCACTACGAATTTGTTGTTTTGCCTTTTGGGCTCAGTAATACCCCAACAATGTTTATGAGTATGATGAATGGTATTTTCTATCCCTATTTGGACAATTTCATTCTAATTTTTATCGATGATATTCTAGTTTATTCTAGGAGTTTGGAAGAGCATAAGGAGCATGTCTCGATAGGATTGCAAACTTTAAGAGAAAACCAACTTTATGCTAAATATAACAAATGTGATTTTTTTAAAGTTCAAATTCAGTACTTAAGGAACATCATTTTCTCTGAAGATATAACAATGGATCTTGAGAAAATTAAAACCATCATGAAATTTCCTACCCCCAAAAATGCTATAGATATTCACTCTTTTATGGGTATGGTTGTGCATTACCACCATTAAATAGAAGGGTTTTCTAGAATTTCTCACCCTATAACTTCTTTGCAGAAGAAGGGAAGATCTTTCAAGTGGACAACAAAGTGCCAACATAATTTTGAGCACTTGAAACACTTATTGACTACGACCCCAATGCTAAAAGTCGTTGATCCAAAGAACAAATTCACTGATTGTACATAAGATTGCCAAGAGGATGTGGGGGGAGTTTTGACGCTAGAAGGCATAGTCATTGCTTACAAATCATGTAAGTTAAAATACCACGACTAGAGGTATTATGCTTACGACTTGGAGCTAACTATGGTAATCCACGCTTTGAAGGTATGGCGACATTATTTATTAGGAAAAAGATTCCTTTTAATGACAGATCATTGTAGCTTGACTAGTTTCCTTAAGCAACCTAGTTTGAATGCATGCTAGTCTAGATGGACTGCTTTTCTAATCGAATTTGAGTTCGAAATCAGGTATCTTAAAGGGAAAGAGAACCATGTAGCTGATGTGTTATGTAGGAAATTGCATTACTATTATGAACTTTCTTATAGTCAAGTGGAATTTAATTTTTCCAAACAGATTAAAGAAGGTGCTCTAAAAGATGTAGAGTATGAATATTTATGGCAATAATCTAAACATGCACAAAACTCTGGAAGACAAATTGAATATGGTATAAACAATGATAACTTGCTGATCTTTAGAGGAAAAATTTATGTTCCTAATAAGCTATCGATTAAACAATTTCTGTTGGATGAATTCCACCGAAGTCCCTACACCGCAAATCCCGGATATTAGAAACTAATTTTTCCAATTAAGAAGAATAATTTCTGGCCTGAAATGAGGAGGGATATTGTTGAATACTTAGCCAAGTGCTTAGAGTGCCAACAAGTTAAAGCTGAACACCAACACCCTATTGGTCTACTTCACTCCTTACCCATCCTTGAATGGAAATGGGATATGATCATGTTAGATTTTATAACTAGTTTATCCAGATCCAATAAGCAAAATAATTCCATCATGGTAGTAGTGGATAAATTGAGTAAAGTAGCCCATTTCATGCTCGTCAAATCCACCTACCAAACTACTCAAATTGCATATATTTATGAGGGAGATATTTCGATTACATGGCATGCAGAGAGTGATAATTTCTGATAGGGACATGGGATTTACTTTTGCATTTTGGAAAGCTTTCTTTACCGTAGGTACTCAACTCCAATTCATCACTGCATATCACCCACAAATAGATGTGCATACTGAACGGGTGAATAAAGTGTTAGAGGATATGTTAAGGATGTACGTAATGCAACAACCATCTAAATGGGAAGAATATCTTCATTCAATGGAGTTTGCATACAACAAGAACTACCATGAATCATTAAAAATGAACCCCTTTAAGGTACTCTATGGTAAAAAATGTAGAACACCTATTAAGTGGAACAATCTTGAGAAAAAAATAATTCTAGGACCTGACATGCTAGAGGAAATGGAAAACACTGTGAAAAAGTTTCGACAAAATCTAAAGGTCGCTCAAGATAGACATAAGGCTTATGTTGATAAAAAAGAACTGATAGGGAGTTCCAGATGGGTGCCCATGTTGTAGGTTTTAACCCCATACAGAAATTACCTACATACGAATTCTAAAACACAGAAAATAAACAATGCGAGAGCATAACACATAAAACACATATACACAGAGATTTCCCTTGGATCCCAAAACTGGGAACTTACCAGCTTGATTTTCATTTTTGTTTCCTTTCATGTTATAATACATATGTATACATGTCGTAGCATCCATTTCCCATGGATCGGAAAACCATCGCGTCCAATTTCCATGGATCGAAAACCATCGCTTTCCAAAAAAACATGTGCGAAAATCATGCATAAAACCATAGGTGGGTCCGCCCAACCTAACATAGGGTCCAAACCAAAAATTTTCCGGGTGCTGCCTCAGACCCCTTTAAAGTTGGGGTACGGGTACAACTCAAACTCCCAGGACCACCCCCATCCCCCCCACACCCCCCCCCCCCACTACATAATCGGTGCAACGAAGGGGTGCTCCGCCCCCCCTCTAACCCCCTGGTTAACTACGTGGGCTAGTCATGGAAAGAATATAACACAACCCAACACATGTTTATGTGTGAGTTAAACCCAAAAGAAACACCCTCAAATGGGGAAGTTGTGTAAAATTAGCACCTCGATACTGTGGACCCTCTCAAATTTTGGAAAGGGTGAGACCAGTAGCATGCCAATTCGCACTGCCGAGTCATATACGAGTTCACAATGTGTTTCATGTTTCACTAAGAAATATATATATGATCCCTGACACATCATAAATTGACAAGATGTGCAGGGAATGTGTTGTAATTTTATGAATACATGTTTTAATGTAAAAAGTAAGATGAACTAATGATTATGTCATAATTGTTTGACATGTCGAACTCAATAGAAAGTTTCTGGTAGAAACTCTGCATATTCTCGGTCGAGAGAAACAATGATACAGAGGCAAGATATTACCCGGGCTAAAGTGCAGTGGAGACACTTATCTTGGAGGAAGCCAATTGGGAAGATAGAAACTTTATGCAGGAGGCATATCCTGAGTTATTCCATCATGTGGAAAAAGAAATGAAAGCTGAGGATGGTGTTTCACTTGGGGGGGGGGGGGGGGATGTGACACCCCCAGGTGTTTGTAAATATTTACTATTTACTATTACTGCAATGGACCTAGTAATTTATATAGTTAAAGTAAGGTTCTTAAGTATTAAATAAACTGAAAATAACTATGTCGAGCCTCAAAATTTACGAATGAGACCTTAATAGATTCTTAATTACCTGACAGTTAAAGACAATTATCTTTTCTTTTATTTCCCTAGAGATTAAAAACATCTTAGTGGGAGGGAGGATTTCAAGGATAGGATTTTGGAAAAAGACTAGAGGCATTAGAGAAAAGAGAGGACTCGAACAGGAAACTGGGAAGGTGGGCATGATGCTTCCTGTGTAGTATTCTTGAGCTGGACCAGGGCCAATGGAAACTCCAAGATGCAAACTGGGTCTTTGAAAAATTCTAGGTTGGATTGAGTAGTCCAGATGCCAGTGAATTTAATCTGAAAGATTACTATCTAAAGTGATTGTTCATGAAATGAGGAGCTCGGGGCGAGAACTTGGATGTAAATGCCAATTTTCATTGGTATGGTTGTGTGGTCTCATTTGTAAATCCAAGTCCTTAGACAATAGAATAACATATATAAGTATGTTTGTGGTCTATATTTTCTTTTCAGTGAAAAAAATTGATGTAGAAATTCCTTTTAGATATTTCTTTGTAATAAAGAAAGGGATTCTGTGTGTGTAAGTTTTGTAAGTTCTTTATCTCCTTAAATTGTTCGTGAAATATACTATAGGAGGAATTTATTATATGTATTTTCTAAACGAACAGATAAGGAAATACATGTAAATAAGTTTTATCGTTGCCTTGAAGGAACCCCGACGGAACTAAACAAATCCTGAGTTACGAAAACACTATAAAGAATGTATATGCCAGAAAGACAATGTTAATTTTGTAAAGACGATGAATAAACATGGCGGGAGAATGCAAGGTGGATTGTTAAAAATTGACCAGTATCAACTAACAATATTTGATAAACCATTTTACCCTGTACCTGTCTTGTTCTAAAAAAAAACAATAAGTGAGCATTTACAACATAATATAAAAGGAATAAGTATAGTAGTAGTTGCTTCGGTCGGAAAAAAGAGACTGCTCACAGACAACCTTTAGATTTATTCCCTAGCCTAATTAGTTCTATGATAGCCAGAGAGATGGTTATGGAAATTCATTGCCCTGTAAACTGGGCCAGGGCGAGCATTTCAGTCAAGGGTTGTCAGAGAATGCTCATTACCAAAATGACAAAAATAATTTCTTTCAAGCAAAACTAAATGCATGCCTATACTTAAAGGACTTTAGAGACATTTAAGAAAAACTGGTTGTTATTAATACCATAAGTTCTTTCTTTAGAAGCTTCAGAAGAATATTCTAGTGTCTATTAACAAGAAAAGAAGCAAAAGGTGCAAAACTTGTGAAGAATACAAGGAAAGTTACCGAACACATTGTTACACCATAGCTTACACTTCAAGAAAATATTGGTTAACCTCAAAAGTTAACTTCCTAGTACAAAATAATGCATTACATCACTCGGTTTGTTAAAAAAAAACTTTCATGAATATCTCTTAACCATGGTAAGGGCTTAACTACTCTCGGGTTACATACAACATAAAAGAGAAACAATTTATGTGATTTATCAAGGCCTAATAATCAATAACATATGATCACGGTCGTGGCCATAACTAATTCATTATGCAGTGCAGTAAGAAACCTTGAGGTCAACCCTCGAAAGAGGAAAGGCAGTGTTGAGCACCTGTAAACGTAGCAAGAACTTGAATAAATATGGAAACACAAAAATGTAACCTTTTGTGGAAATGCTTCAACGAGGGGGAGGGTTTTTGAGCCAACCTGGTAATATCTAAAGCCACAACGAAAACCTTGAATTAGATATGCATCTTAGAGAACTTAGGACAATAAAAAAGATTGCTAAGAGGGTCCTCACAACAATACGTTAAGATGACGGGATATCGAACCAACAATCCGCGAGTTGTGACCACCAGAGGACAAAGGTCAATCACTGCGAATACAGTTGATGAAACTAGTAAACAAGAAAAAAAAGAAAGATAATTTTTAACTCCAAATTAGTCTAGCTTACCATGTCGTGCATCCCCAGAGTCTGAGAGTTACTGGTAGCTCCAAAGATCTGATTGCCTTACCAGTCGTGACCTGGGCAGGAACAAAGCATGTATAAACCAAATGAAGTAATTGAAATGGAGTGGAGGATTAAACTGTGACTAAACTCATTAGTGACAACTCAAAAAATCCATAACCCTTACCTGTAGCAACAAAAGAAACCCTAGTTGAATGAGGGTTTGGTAGAGGAAGTTTTCTCGATGATAGGAACGAAACAATGAACAACTAACTGAGTGAGAAAACCGAGGAATTACCCATATCCAGTGATCAACGATGGGGAGAGGGTCCAAGTGTTCCTCGAGATGAGTGCCAGAAGGATCGAGAACCTGGGCAGGCCTGCATGACATTAATGGCCCAATTGACACCAACCCATCCTTTGATAAACCATGTTTTAATTAATGCAATTTTAATTGCTCCAAGTTAAATGCTCAATTAAGAATATCACTCAACAAATCTACTGTTTAACATAAGTGTTGACAAGAGCTGGACTACTATATAAACACAATATAAAACATTTATACTTATATAGTTGTCTCATTATTGTTGAATAAAATAACTAAGTTTAATTACATCAATTAAAAAAATAAATTGTGTTACGAATTATGGTTGTTATGTGCATGTTACATTAATATAAATAAATTACTAAATATTTTTTTCTCTTATATTTTTTTTCTATAAATTATTATAAAATATTACTCATAAATCTTATATATTACAATATTAGTCTTCTTAGAAATCCTATGTTGCAACTTATTTTTTCTTTTTCTTTATTATAATTTTTTTGGTTTTCTTATTAATTTTACATTTTAATAAAAGAATCACAATAATCAGGAAATAAGACGTGTTGAGTTCTGTCATTACACATGGGGTTGTTGATTTCCCACCACATACCTAAAGGTTTCCCAAATTTTATTATCCATAAAGGTGGGATTATGGTTCTTAGTGTCCATATGTTACTCGATGATTTGTGGTACTTCATTCGTTTGCGTTTCATGATTCTATTTGGATGCGGTTTGAATTAAGGCCATATGGGGCGCTACACTAGATTTCAATTCTTTTGGTTTATCTATATGAGTCTTGACTCTAGATATATATTTGATTGATACTTTGTTGTTAGCCCTAAAATTCATTGTAAAATTGAGAATTCTTATTCGTATTTCATTATTTAATAATTGTAATCAAGTATATGAATGGAAAATTTAGTATTAAGTCAAATAATTTATCGGTGTAATATCTATTTTTTGACTCAACATGTTTTGTTTTGTTTTTTGTTTTTTTTTTACATAAAAAAATAATTCATAAGAAGACATATTCAAAATAAATTTTACAATTAATTAAAAAGATATAAAGAGAAATCTAAGAAAATATGAAGAGAAATCTAGGATGATAATCTACTTTAAAAATATCTATTTCCATCTTTAAACACAGATTTATCCATAAAATCAATTTTCTAAAATTGAACGACATGAATGATGAATAGTTAAAAAATATATATATAAAATCTTATCATCCATAATTATGTTTTTTATTCAATTTATAAAAATTATGAATAATTACATTAACATTTATTATTGAGACAAAATTACATTAACATATATTCTCTTTGACAAAATTGCAAAATTGCATTAACCTCTTTGGTAAGAATCTCTATCGTATATAGAAATGTAAAAACTCTTCAAACAATACATTTATGATGAATTAGTTATATATGAAATTAATTACCCAGTAAAGGAGACATTTTAAATTATTTTTGAAATTTCTTTTTTTATAAATAAAATGTTATTTTTCCTTTATAACCATTTTATTACTAATCAATGGATTTTTTCTTTTTTTTGATTATGCTTTTTAGAAATGGTTTTCTTTGTGAAATAGTTTCAACTTCATGTTCTTTGTTTGTTTATTATTTATTTTTATCACTACTTTATGTGAGGGTATTATTACTAGTGTGAAAGTGACAATTATTTTTAGTTTCTCTTTATACTGGTTATGGAAGCCTTCATCTGGGATATAAAGGCCAAAATGGAGACGGGTGACATTTCTGGATGTAAATTAAATAGAAATTGTTCTCTGTCCCACATTTTATTTGTGGATGACATCTTATGTGCAGGGGAGGCAACACTTGATGAATGTGCATCTTTCAATTTGGTCCTCGAAAAATTTGGACATGCATCCGGTCTGCTAATTAACAAAAATAAGTATGAAATTTTCTCTGATAATGCTGATTTGGAACAGATTCGCCAGATTGCTTCTCTTTTTGGGGTAAAAATTAGTCTCATGTCAATGGGTCTCAAATACTTGAGTTGCCATATAAAACCTGGTAATTATCGCATTAGTGACTGGACTTGGTTGTTAGATAAAGTTGAAAGGGAGCTGACATGTTTGGATCACAAGTGGCTCTTGATTGGGGGCAAGGTCACCATGATCAAAGTTGTTTTGCAAAGTATCCAATCTACTTGATGCATCTATTCTATATTCTAGAAGCAATCATTAGCAAGATTGACACTCTTACCTCCAAATTCCTTTGGTCTGGAACTCGCCTAAACATGATTTCTAGGCCCATTCAATTGGGCGAATGGGGTATTCAGGACTCCCAGAGGTTTAACATTGCTCTTCTAGCGTCCAATATGTGGAGGGCCTTTAAAGAAAGAGGTCTCTGGCAGAGAATAATTTTCAGCAAATATCTTCCCTATCCTGGGTTGGACAAATGGGTGGCTGCAGGTGCTCCAATAAATCCCCGTTCATCTATCATCTAGAGAAGCTTCAAACATGTGATTCCGTGGTTTTGTTGTAATCTTCGTTGGTTGGTGGGTAATGGCCAGAGCATTTACGTTGGGATGGATGCTATAAAGGGCCTTTCTGGTTCCCATATTCTCTCTGTCTACTGCATTCACTTTTTAAATCAACAAGGAATCTTGACACTTGACAATCTAGCTAGGGTGCAACACTTCCCCCTTGCTTGTCCCTCTTGGCCTCACGCTTAGCATTTGGGCCTCCCTCAACATTTGGAAGGGGAATGAGAATCTTACCGCTATCTTCTACGTCAAGTTGGGATCACTCTATCACAGAACAAAAACCTTTTGGTATGGGGTGGTCGGATACTAAATGACCGAATCTCTGTCAAAGAAGTATAATCTTACATTTCCTCCTCCATTCACTCTTTACCTTATTCTGATTGGTTTGCTAGGATGTGGGTTGGGACGCTCCATTGAAGATCAAATGTTTTGCTTGGCTTACAGTCTATAACCGCATTTTCACTTGGGATATCTTGTTGAAGAATGTTTTCATTGACCCTCGCAGTTGCATACTATGAAAATTGGCTTCTGAGGACTGCTTGCACTTATTTTTACAATGTCCCTTTGCTTCTACTGTTTGGCTGGAGGTTTCTCTTTTGCTGGGTGTTTCTGTCACTCGAGATGACTCTTGAATTGTGGCCTACCTCATGACTTGGGCTCAAAATGCACTTGCTTACAAGTCTTTTCCATTATATGTACTATGGGGGATATGGAGAGCCCAAAGTGATCTTATCTTTGAAGGCAAATTCTCTGACTCATATCAGGTTGCCTTAAAAATTGTCCTTCTTCATGGAAATCGGTCCTTGGCTGCCAAAGGCCTTCACCTGTTCTATTTCCATGCTTGATCTGTCTGACATCTTTCCCATATGTTTTTTTGATGGGGCTGCCTTGGGAGGAATATGTGGCTGTGGTGCTTTCCTAAGAATTGGCCCCTCTTCACATTATAGGTTCTGCTGGTCTCGGGGTAGGGGAGATAACGTCAGGGCCGAGATGATTGCTTTATGGGGTGCCTTACAATGTTCCTTGTGGCTAGGCATCGAACATATTTCAATCTTTGGGGATTCCCTTACTTTGATTCAATGGATTTCAGGCCACTCCACCCTTGGGGTCTCCTCCCTCTACAATTGGATGATCCGTATTAGGGATCTAAAGGAAACCTTTTTTGACATCTCCTTCCATCATGTCTTCCATGAACAAAATCTCGTTGTTGACGCCTTCTCCAAGCAGGGTCTGTCTCTTTCTCCTGATTTTTCCTTTTTGAGTACTTTACTGCTGGTTCGTTATGTGGGCAGGGCTTTTTCAAATTTTCATAGGTGGTTTTTGGCAGGTTTTTCCTATCTCTTGTGGCCTCTCCTTGGCCTGTTGTATGGTTCGATGTCTATCTTTGTTTTTCTTTCTGGTTTTGATGTCATCTAAGTATGCTTGCTACCATGCTCTCTGAGGGTTGCTCTGTTTTGTTTTTTGGATGGATTTTGGTCTTCAAAGCTCATTGTTTAGCAACAATGATTTGATTCAAGCAGATGTAAAACTATTCCTTATTTTTAATAAAAAATGGTTCTGTTTTTTCCTCTGAAAAAAAGATATTGTATTTTTATATAAGTAGTAATTTTATTGAAACTTAATCTAAATACATAAACACAATCTCATAACTATATTCCAAGTCATTTTAATTCATTTAGTATTAAAAGGAAAGGCATAATAAAATTTAACAATAATATAACTTACTAATTATTTATATATAATACTTTTATATTTAGATTAATCTAAATACATAAACACAATCTCATAACTATATTCCAAGTCATTTTAATTCATTTAGTATTAAAAGGAAAGGCATAATAAAATTTAACAATAATATAACTTACTAATTATTTATATATAATACTTTTATATTTAGATTTCAAAATATTTAATGTCGAATAAAAAAAAAAAAATTTACTTCCCACAACAATGGTCACATTCTCTTCGAACATATTCTCCTCTCCCATGGATATATCATTTGATAGAAAAAAAATTAAAAAAATTCATTCATTCTAAAACTTAGATATCTAAGCATCAGAAATTGGTTTCCCTCCGCTGGTTCATTATTCTGGAAGTCAAGCGCCTTGCATCGCTACTAATTGCACCCCACCGCACAGATCTTCGTCTGTCGAAATCCAATCGTAAGGCCATACGTTGTTTCTCATGTGTTATATCTGAAAATTCCAGTCGACCACGTCTCTTTTTGATCTGTCATTTTCGATAGATCATGGTGCATTCCAAGGATAGGAGGGGATCGAACTCGTGACTTTCCAAATCCAAAGCCGGTGGAGAGGATGGCAGATTTAACTGTGCAACCGAAAATTACAGCAGGTGGAGGACACGACATATTTAGCTGTGCAACTTCCGATATTATCAAAAAAGCATGTATCTTCCCCAACTGGTAATATCTAATGAAGAAAATGACCAAACAATATAAAACGCCATTTGTGGTGGAATGAAACCTGCTTTCTGTGAAGACCGACATTGGGTCTCTGAGAGACTCGCGAGCAAGATTGCGACAAACTCTCCTTCCTCTAACAAGCATCTTCACACAGATGTACGACTGAAAGGAGTAATTGTCAGAAGCATGAATTTGCTGGCGGGGGCCACCTCTCTTTTCGAAATTCCTTTGTTGGGAAAAACCTTGCTACGGAAGACATGAAGGATTCCCTCGGAGGTACCCTTGGGATATTGTATCCTCAAGTTCCCTAAAAACCCTAGATTTGTGATACCCACTTGGTGAAAACCCTACATGTGTGATACCCACGAGGTGTCTGGATGACCATAGGAAGCAAATGGGAGATCCAACGAACATGACAACCTAAGGGAAAAGTGGATTTGAGATTAGGTCCAAAAGGCTTCTTCACGGTTATCTTCTTAAGCCTAGAGGATAAAGTTCAATTTTTTGAGGGCAGTCCCTATTTCTACAACAACGTTGGGATGTACATTAGGCACTAGGAAGCTTGTGTTAACTCTGACAAGGTGGAATTTATAGCGTCACCGATTTGGGTATGGTTGTATTCTCTCCCAGTTGATTTTTGGATACCAAAAATACTAGAGGGCATAGGACAAGCCCTAGGACGGTTTGTCAAAGTCTAGGATGTTACTAAATGAGGGAGGAATATGTCTTATGCCTGTTTATGTGTTTATATGAACATTTCTCAACCTCTGTCGGAATCTATAGAGCTTGATTATCAAGGTGAAATATAGAACCAACCAATTGATTATGAACATGTCCCATTTATGTGTTGCCAATGTCACAAACATGGCCACTTGATTCAAGATTATCCGCTACGGTAGAAGGAGCAAGAAGCAAGCAGTCTACAAGGGTCATATGGTTTCACTAAGGTCACTGTAAGAAAACGTAACCAGAGGAATCAAAATCCTCCAAACCCTTAATTAGTTGAAGACAAGAATTCATTTTCAGTTTTGGAGGTGATGGAGGAAGATCCTAATGTTTTAGAGGACACATAGATGGCTGAAAAACTATAGAAACAGCTATAGAAAAACAAGCCCCAAAGAGGAAATTGGAGGAGGAAGCTATCCATCAAGGAGATTCTGATTACTTTGGCTTACCAAGTTTTGAGGAAGTTGCCATGTTGTTGAAGCAAGATCCAAAGGATCTTACAGGGGAGGAGCGGATTTTAGTTGTTTTGGTGAATTAATGGGCGTAACAAGATCTAGTGGAGTTATCAAAGGAAAATCATGTGCTGTATGCTAATGCTTACATCAATTGGAAAACATAATGACATCAATACTTAGGAACTAGTCAAGGAGCTCGATCATTTCAAGCCTTCAAGTATAAAGCGAAAGAAATCCTCATTAGATCTCACTAAAGAGCTAAAAAAGAATGGAAAAAAACCTAAGAAGGATGCCCTACAAAATTCCAGAGAAAATCTATTTAACTTTGGCCAAGTAAACACTTTACTACATATATTCTCGCCTCAACCCAAATCCTCCACATGAAGATATTATCATGGAATATTAGGGGGCTAAATAGCAAAATGAAGCAATGCTATCTCAGAGAGAGAACAAGGCTGGAAAAACCAACGATTTCCATTCTCTAGGAAACAAATAATGGGGGAATAAGATGCCCCAAATAGTTGTAACTTGTTGGAAAGGTTGTCAATTGATGTCCCTAGACGCAAGGGACAGTGTAGGGGGGTTTGGAAATTTTGATGGAACCCCATTGAGGTAGTTTTTCAGGATTGGATGGCTAGTACTGAAATTTTGACACGAAGATTTCATTATGTAGGGATGACATAGTATGTTTTCTTAATTGTTGTTTACGTTCCCTCCACAACCGGGGACAATATACGTTTATTGGAGCAAATTGTGAGCACCAAGAAATTGTTCGGGGACTCATTATGGGTGGTTGGAGGTGATTTTAATCTTATAAGATCATTGTCAAAGAAAAAAAGAGTGCGTGGATTGGACCAAGAGTCATCACTTTTTGATGGATATATAGAGCTACTACAATTTGTTGACATCCCTACAATCAATGACCTATTTACATGGAACAATTGTCAGGAAGGATCGCACCAACTCACAAGTCGGCTGGATCATTTCCTCCTCTTTGAGGGAGTCTTCCAGAAATAATTTTTTGTTGAAACGACCATTTTTCCCTAGTTAGGTTCAAGCCACTGGCCTATTATATTAGAATTAGATCTAAAGGAAACCCCCCTCAACTGCCCATTTCAGTTTGAAAGCTTTTGGTTACAAGCCCCAGGGTTTGTCGACCTATTAAGTAAATGGTGGTTGGAGAGTGAAGTTCGAGGTTAGTCTAAGATGCAAATCTTCCAATTTAAAACTCAAGGCTCTAGAGGCTCAAATAAATCAATGGTATAAACATGTTTTTGTAAAATTTTTGAGCATAAAAGGGCATTATAAGGGAAATTAGGTAAAGGATACAACAACGTATGATTTTGGAGGGCAGATCTCCGGAGATGGTAGCATAGGAGGGGCCGAAGCTCCATAAATTGGAACAAAGACACCAACAAGAAGAAATTCTCTAGAAACAAAAGTCAAGGGTACAATGGCTTAAGGAGGGGGAAAGGAACTCAAAGATTTTCCACAACTCTATGTACAACGTTGACATAATAATATAATATTTTCTATAATTGGTGCTAATGGTGAAAGGAAGATTCAACATAGAGAAATCAAACAAGAATTGGTAAAGTATTTTCATGATATTCTAACTGAGAACTCCTCCAAGAGACAAATAGCCAATGATATGATCCTTCCACATATTCTACGGATAGTTAGTAAGGACCAAAACATCGCCTTGATGAGACCAATTTATTTTCAAGAAGTCAAAATGGTGATTGTTATGCATATCCCCAGGAATAAGGCACCAGGCCTTGATGGTTTTACTTCATACTTCTATCAGGTGTGTTGGGGATCCCTTGGAAAGGATATCCATTTAGTAGAGGAATCACGACAGACTTTGTCAATCCATGATGCTCTTAATGCAACCTTCTTCACCCTTATTCCTAAAGGTGGCCACTCAGAGACCCCTAGCAGCTTCAAACATATTGCACTATATAATGTGATCTACAAAATTATCTCTTCGGTGATTGTCAATCGTATCAAATCATATCTTCCATTCTTAATTTGATTGAACCAGACTGGCCTTGTAGAGCGCAAGTAGATCACAGATGTCATCATTGAGGCACAAGAGATCATACATTCGTTATGGGTGACAAAGCATCCAGGTATGGCCATCAAATTAGACTTTTCAAAAGCATATGGTCATATAAGTTCGACTTATTTGTTTCAGGTTCTTTGGGCTTATAGATTCTCAGAGAGGTGCATAACTTGGATGGCATCTCTTATTTCATCTACTTGATTTTCCATCCTCATCAACGGGTCACCTTCCTACACCTTTTCCCCCTCCAGAGTTCTAAGGGAAGGCGATCCTTTATCTCCTTTCCTCTTTATATTAACAATGGAAGGGCTTGGGCGATTGTATAACAAATCATGTATTTTGGGCAAGGCATATGGGTTTCATTTATATTGTGTTAATATTCCTATAACACATCGATAATTTGTGGATGATGTGGTCCTCTTTGGGTCAGCCACTTTGAAAGAAGTAAAAGGAGTAAGAAAAATCATATAAACCTTCATGATTGCTTATGGAACTATTGTAAACAAGGACAAGACAAATATTTTTTCTTCAATTGGTCAGAGGCTATTCAGATGCATTGGACTAGGAGTTTAGGATTTAAAAGGGGATACCTTCCTTCAAATATCTGGGGGTGCCTCTTGTTTCATATTTAAACTAAGTGTTAACTTCGGAAGATCTCATAGAAAAGGACTTAGAAGAAGGTCAATAATTGGGCTTTTGGCACTTAATTTCCCAAGTTGCCTTATACTCACCAAAGAAATGTTACAAGCAATACCATATTATCAATTAGCAGTAATACCTATCCCCAAGATAGCTTGTCAACACCGTTGCTTATTATGGAGTGAGTTTTTGTGGAGAGGAGCAACCAAAACAATAATAGGATGGGACAAACTGATAAGAACAAAATCGATGGGAGGACTAGGTCTCAGGGATCTCAAATTGATCAACTTTGCTTTTGGGATGAAATTATGGTGGCATTGGGTGAAGGGAGGTCATCAAATTTGGAAACAAATTTGGATCAAGAAGTATCTACCACTACACATGCATGAGGAGTGGTTACATCTCGACGACTCCAACTAGGGATTTGGCATTTGGAATTGGGGACAAAAAGGAAAAGATCTTGTTCGCCATTAGGATTTCTGGGAGTAAAGGGAGGAAAGATCACATCCTTTTGGGAGGAATCTTGGCAACAACACCCTCGTTTGGGGGAGATCGAAAAGTTCCACCCTATCCAAAATCTATCCATAGGTTTGGGAGCCAATAAGATAGCATATTTATGGAAGCCATTAGACGATAGTCAAGCATGGAGGCAATGGAAGGATAGAAGTGACTAGCACAAGACTGAAGTCACCTATCCCTGGGAAGAGTTCCAAGAAATACTATATAGTTGAAAGATTAGGGTGTCCCATAAACAAGATATTTTATGATGGGGCCAACAATCATCAAATTATTTTTCACTCAAGGAAGCATACTTTCTACTTGCAAGCTTCCAAGTAAGGGATAAAACAATGGTATGGAATTGATTATGGAATGGTTCACGGTGGCCACAACTCTCTCCCTTCCTATGGTTGATCGGTTGGGGGCGGACACTCACCTGGGATCGTCTTCATAAAAAGAGATATGAAGGATCATCATTTTGTCATCTATGCTTATAGGAAGAAGAATTAGTGGATTATCTTCATTTCCTACCTCTTCGCTAAGAGAATTTGGGAGCAATCTTCATAGATATTCCGATGCATCTTACCTTGTTCAGGTGACGTGAAAAATATATTGGATCAATGGTTTGATAAAAAATTTAAAAATATGGTCGTATTATGAGCCTGATGATTGGTTCTAGGCTTTACCCTTTGGAACTTGTGGAAGGAACGAAGCCTGCGAGTCTTTGAATTGAAGAAATAAACAGAGACAACATTAAAGGAAATCATCTTTCAAAACATTTGAGAGACCATTCTAGCGTCCTCCTTCACTTCAGATAATTGGAAAACAAAGGAGTCTGGAGAACTTATTATAAACAACCTTGAGCTGCACTCATCTACACTTAAGCCCCAACCATCTACGCTACATTTTCCCACTCATTCCTTTGATAACTCATATACCCTGTCCTCGAGCTCCTTCATGAAACTGAGTTTTGATGGTGCCTCTAAGGGTAACCTGAAAGTGGTTGGTTTTGGTGGCATCATTCGAGATGAAAAATAATCTCCCTTGTGTGTCTATGCATGCTCCTATGGTGTGACTATAAATATCCTAGCTAGATTCCTTGCAGTTGAAAAAGGTTTATAAATTGTAGCTAGAGAGGGCTACCATTTGATTTAGGTTCATGGAGACTCCCGAGTCATTATACAATGTATACTAAAATTATTGAATGGACTCCCAATATACAAAACAATTCATAGTTGGAATTTATAGGAAGTGTTTTCAAACATACAAATTTATTATTAAAGTTTGACTATGTTATTCCCCAACGTATGAAGTGGGAAGGCAACAAAGCATCATATGTATTGGAAAAGTGTGGTAGTCTCTAATGACACCTGGCCCTGGATGAGCATTGGATGGTTGTGTCACTTCGAGTGAGCATCCAAGAAGTAAAGCGATGGGTGGAACAAGACAAATTAGTAGCGAAATATGTTGTTCTCGATGGTGGTGTTTTTACTCATCGTAGCCTTGTGAGAGAGCATGATTAACATGCCCAACAATGGAATGAAGCACAAGTTGGTGGCCCTGGGAGTGAGAGCCATGCTCTCCACTTGTCATATCCTTGTCCTTGCGTGGCATCTTTTCGTTTCATAATTTAGGGCTTAGCTACCCTAGTGCCATCGACTTAAATGCAAGAAGTTGGTTGCATGTGTTGCAGAGTATGACATTCCCTTTACTCTCAACTCACATACCTTAGTAGTTGCAATGGTAACACTCTCTCATGGTGGATTGGTTGTGGGAGTAGATCATGACACTGGGTTCACAGTCCTCATTCATGAGTGTATGATTAATGGGTACTCCATGCTTGTTAAACAATGTGCCCGAGAGTACACTTGTCCCTCCATGAATTTTACATACCTTGATTTCTCCCTTCAACGACTCAACGCTCTCACTTTCATGCCTTATTATAAATGCATGAGCAATTTTGCAGGGTGGTGACATAGCTATGCAGTTGGTATTGTTGAAGAGGGTCTTAGGCTATCTTGTTATTTCTGGTTGAGTTGGATGGTCTGTTGGTGGGTCTCTTTCGAGTGACCGGGAAGTTCGTCTCTTTGCTCTTTTCCTTCCTATTGTAGGTTATATTCATGTTTTAAACTTAAAGCCTCCTGGTACCCCCTCTATAGTTTTCTAAATTGACCAATTGTTTAATTTTTTTGTGCTTTTTCTTCACAATACAAGTACCGACCCTTCTTTCAAACTTGTGGTCGTATTACTGTCTTCGTCGTCTTAAGTCCCTCATATGACCAAAATTTATTTCAACTGCCCAATATTGATTTGTGGAGTTTGGTACCCCGACACCTTCTCCATTTGGTTTTGATACCATCATTTGTTTGTCCAGTCTCACAGGTAGTTTAGGGTTGTTGGGCCATGAATGTTTATGCATCTCACAGTTTGTGGTTTGCTGGGAGGTAGGTTTTGTACACCTATTAAAATCAAGCCATATTTTCTTATATTTACACTCATGCTATTCACATAATAGATGAAGTCCTCTTCCTTTGGGTGTTTGCTCCATACACAACAATAAATTTCCTTAACTACGTGCCTTTCGTTTTAAGTCATTTGTCCCTTTTGCCCTTCCCCTATGCAATTATGGCTCTGTGTCAAAGAATTCCTAGTCGCCATGGTGGCGCACCCAACCTATCTTTATCTCGTCGGTGCCGCTTATTTGGTTGGGAATCAATGGAAAACCACATTAGAGGAAATTTTAGCCTAAAAGTGCCCATGAAATTTTCACGCAATTTCCTACTACAAAGTTTTTTTCCTTCTTTTAAATCTAAAAAAATTATTTTAGAAAACAAATATATAACATGATTCTTAACCTTACCTTAGCATGATTCTCAACCTTACCTAGGAAATCCCAAAAATAAAGAGTTAACCCCTTGGATTTGGAGACTGAAGGTAGGTTTGTGAAAAACTTCAAATAAACTGCTTAGAACTATAAAAATAAAAAAATATTAAAATTTAGCTCTTCGATATGCAAACTAAAGCAATTTATGTATAAAAGAACTAAAGAATGCAATATACATTAAAATTTTGGGCCTTGGAAGTGAGGTCTCCATAAAACCGCAAGAGAACCTCCTAGAAGTAGTAAAAAGGAGCGACATTATTTATGCAATGGCCAAGCTAACATAACCAACAACAATTAACAAAAACTGCAAATAGTACTACACGGGTCTCAAAAATTGCAAATAGTACTGCACATGTCTCAAACGATAACATACAATTATCACAATTTAAAGTTAACTAGTTTTCCATACTTTGACACATGACCTAAATTAGGAACTTTAACCAAATCCCACTCTTTAGCCAAAATATCAATTACGTTTAAATTTTCTTGAAATTACAAGAATGAATGAAAATCTCATCAAGAAAACCTCGAATAAACAACAAGAACACAATATGAAGAAAAGATAAAGGAAGCACCTGTTGAAAAATCAAGAGACTTCTAGATTATATATGATTTTCCTTAACTTGATAATTACTTGTGATAGTAGTTGGCCTTTTATTACTTATTATTTCTGGTTCATTAAGCAATTACCAAAACAATGAATATCACAACGAAACAAAGTACACAAGATATAGGATCCAAGCAAGGGAAAAACCCAACAATAATACTTCTCTTCTTAGAAAATTTGTTCACAATAAAACTTGAGGGACCCAAATACCAAAGCTAAGAATCCTCCCAAGCACTAATTCAACCCACCAACAATATCTTCTTCAAGGCAACTTGAAAAACTTTAACCCTGCAAATTCGCTTCTAGAGTTTTGACCCTGCAGCTACACTTCAGAACTCTGGCCCTGCAATTTCGGCCTCCTGCAACTTCACAACTTCATAGAAACCCTAGCAACTTCCCATGTGTAGAAAAAAAGAGATGATATCCAAGAGACTTCAAATTCTTCTTCTTTTCGTTTTCCTCTATCCCTTTTTCCTTGTTTGCTATTGCAGATAAAACTTGTGATGTGTTGGTGCTACAAATGAGTCAAGCTCCTCTTATTTATAGCCTTCCTTGGGGGTCAAATTTCCCTCCTTTAGGATGACTTCATCTTGACTAATCTGACTTAGTCTTGGAATAAGAAATGGATTTTCTTGACTTAGAATGATGGCACAAATTATTCTTTGAGCTAGAAAGACCTAGAAAGACCTATAAACACGAAGAACATGCCATTGACCTAAACTTGAGTATGAAACCCATGCTTTAAATAAATTTTTCTTTCTCTTTATTTTTCTTTCTTTATAAAATATAAAATGTCATGTTCACAAAAATTCATTATGAAGACTAAAGCTAGTTATAGTTTCCAAAACTCCCTCTTAACGAGGGAGGTATTCATAATCCCATCATGAAGTAGAAGGAATCTCAATCTTGAAGCATTCTCATAAGATGAGTTAGAGTGATAAGCCATCTATCAAGCATCTAAATCATAACCAACATTGTCATTGAAGACCTTAACTAGACAAGCTCAACTTCATTTGAGATCATTATGTTGGGAGGCTTTATGTGAACTGCCACACTACCTCTAAGACACACACCCCATCCAGATGTTCACCAGGTATGTCCTTTTAGGACTATTCTTATATTGATTTCCAATCCTAAATCCTTAAATAATGTTAGTCCTCTTCGACTACTCTTATCTTGGATGCCCTACCTCATGCTCAAAGAGAATTGATATGCAACTTCTTTCCTAGATTCTTTAATCAATAACAAGTTCTAATCTCATATGCTTATCCAATCCTCTAGACTCCTTTTCCTTGTGGCCTTCACTAAGACTTATGGTTGTTGGTCCTGATATAGTGCATGACACATAAAGAGAACAACTATCCAACATCACTCCCTCTCAATTAGGGAAGAGATGTCCACCAAAAAAAGATTGTCTCTAAGGTACTCAAGATTCTTGTTTGGTAAAGCTTTAATGAGAATATCTGCTACCTATTTATTTGTAGGTAAATAATGTAGCTCCACGAACCATCTCGTACCATACTTCTGATGTAGTGGTACTTATTATTTATATGTTTCATTCTAGCATGAAACACCAGGCCCTTTGTCAATATTATGCATCTTTCATTGTCACAATGTATACGTGCAGGGTTAAACATTCCTTCGAATAGATATGATAATAACTTCCCTAGCCAAACAATTTCCTTACATACTTCACTTGTAGCAACATACTCAACTTTAGCACTACTCAAAGCAACTATATCTTACTTTTTGGTCATCTGTGAGATCATGGAAGATCCTAAGATGAAGCATCTACTTGTTGTGCTTCTTACATCTATCTCACTCCCTCCCAATCAAAATTTGTATATCCCATGAGTTGGATTACCATTATACTGAAGGTAGGATGTATTTTTTCATGCAAATATCATAAGATGTGTTTTGATGCAATCCCATGGTCATGCTTTGGCTCCATCTGAAATTGCATAAGGACATTTATGACTAAACAAATGTTAGGTTTATTATTTACGAAATACATCAAGGACCCAATCAACTGTCTATGGCAAGTAGGATCCACCAGAATAGAACCTGAAGTCCTCAACTTCTATATATTAGTAATCAGAGGAGTTGTGGCTTGATATCCATCATTCAAAATTTCTACGGAATCTTGATCACATATTTCCCTTGACCAAATATATATTTCACTTGACTTCTGCCAAACTTATAGTCCAAGTAGTAATTCATAATCCCAAGATCCTTCATATCAAATTCGGTTGCTAACTGCTTCTTGCATTCCCGAACTCAATGCTCTACACTTGTAACAATTAGATCATCCACACATAATAGTATGATGACTAGTTCATCCTGGACCACTTTGATGTAGAGGTTCAGATCTATAGAAATCTTGGCAAAACCAAGTCTCAATATGTATGCATCCATCCTTGCATACCAAGCTCTAGGTGATTTCTTTAAGCCATATAGAGCTTTCTTCAGTCTGCAAATATGAGTCTCCCTTTGCTTTATTTCAAATCCTTGAGGCTGCTCAATGTAAACCTCTTCATCAATAGTCCCATTCAGAAAAGTTGTCTTAATATCCATTTGATGGATGTTCCATCCCATAGTAACAACCAAGGAGACAAGAGATTTGATTGTTGTATATCTAGCTATAGGAGTAAAAGTTTTTTCATAATAAATACCTTCTTTATGTGAGAAGCCTCTTTCTACAAATCTTGCTTTGTATTCATCAATGTTCCCATCTACAACATGCTTTATTTTATATATCCATTTTGAAGTGACTATCGATTTGTCACTTAGCCTAGGAACAATTTGTCAGACATCATTCTTCATAATTGACTAGTATTCTTCCTGCATTGCATTCATCCACTCTTGATGTTTAGATGCATCTACATAGGAGGAAGGTTCAACTTCAATGAGCTTAGTCATGTGTGTTGCACATCCAAAATACCTTTTAGGTCTTTTAATTTCTCTGAAGGTTCCTTTTACTATATGTCCTTCTACTTCTTGTAAAGTAGACCTCAACCAAACATGTCTCTTATGGATTTCAGGAACAATAACTTGTTGCACAAGCTCACTAGGTCCTTCAACATATTCTTGATTTGATGTAGAATCTTGACCATTGTTGTCCCTTGAGATATCCTAAAAAATGGGTATCTCTTCTTGATCCATGATCTCTTAGTTACCAGGATTAACTAAGATATTTTCTTCTGTGATGTATTCAAAATTGCATGGAAAAAAGTATGAAAATCCACATGTGCAAAACACTTAAAGAATAGAAAACATAAAGGAGACCATAAGACAATGCACACAACAAAATTTGATAACGATGTTCATCCAGTGTGGACTACGTCTCTGGGCCCTGGGTCAAAAGTGGGGAGGATGCTTCATTAGTCTCTGCAAAAGATGACGAGTGCATGATTGAAACTCTGTCAATACAAAGATGAAGCCCTTATCTAGAGTGACTTGTTTATCCCAAGAGACGTTTTCCTACAAAGAACTCTTACTGACAAGAAGTTCTCCTTCATCATGAAAAAGCAATAACCTCTCACAAAGTGGCATAAATGGACTCACACATAAGTGGAATAAAATGGACATCTTGAATCTACTGATCAAATCCAAGTCAATGTCATCATCATTACATTCATCTCGAAATTCTGAGACTATTGGCTGTAAACATGACTACTTTATGGAAAAAACAAGCAAAGTGTCCAAATGCATCAATATACCTCCCATTTTGATGATGGCATGAAAATCAACCATACAAATGAAGAAATGGGCCATGTCATCACATTCCTTGCAAAAAATCATGAAATTTGAGAATAAGTTGACCCTGTTCAGAAACTGTCAAATCTGGGCCTCCATGCAGATTCATTAGAGAAATTTTGAGGTAAAAAATGGGTCTCAAAACAAAAATGTACAACCAAAATCAAATTTATAAGAACCAACAAGATTCAAGATGATGATGTCAACCATGGGGGGTGATTCACCATTATTGGAGTAAAAAGTAAAAAGATTAAAAATAAAAAATAAATAAATTAAAAAACTACTTTTTCAACTCGTATTTTCAACTTATCTCCCTACGGTTTTACTCATGTTTCGAGCGGGAGAACACATTGGATGCATAATTTAATTCCTCATCCAAAGAGTACTCATGTTGCAAACTTTCGATGAACCTTGCTACACAAAAAAATGAGAAATACATGAAAAAAGTGATTGCAATAATGTTTTTTCATATATTTCTCATTTTTTGTGTAGTATGGTCCATCGAAAATATTCAACATGGGTACTCCTTGGATGAGGAATTAAATTCTTTATCTAATGAGTGCTACCACTCAAAATTTGAGTAAAACCATAGGGAGATAAGTTGAAAATACGAGTTGAAAAAGAAGGGTTTTTCTTGTGGAAAATTATGACTCGGATCATCCACAATATTAAATGCATCTTGTCAATGTTTCAAATCCCAATGGGATCCATCTTCAAGGACAAAAAGTGATTGCTTGAAAGAAGAGTTAAACGACAAAAAAACTAGATAAATACCTAATGAATGAATAAAATATTAAAAATCAATTATGATGACAAATATTAAAAACCGACTATTTCAATATATATAAATAATAAATATATATAAATCATATTTATATAAGTAACTTTTATTTGTTAAAAAAATCAGTTTTAAAATTTTAAAATTACTATTAAAATAACTAATTAATAATTAATTTTAATTTTATGGATTTTTTTGTTGAAACATAAATTTACTTAAATAAGATAATAATCAATACTTATATTTATATAATATTTATTATTATTAATTTATTATTAAATATTATTAACATTATATATTTTTAACATATTTATATACGTATTTTTATTATTTGCTGAAATAAATAGTTTAATAAAAAATTTTTAGTAATTATTGAATAACTACTACTATAATAAAATAATTAATTTTATGGAAAAAAAGCTTAAAACCTATTCACTTATAAAATAATAATAAAATTAGTTTTTTTTGTAAAGATAATAAATTTATTTTATATTAATTATTAATTAATAAATTTTTTTATTAATTATATCATTATAATATTATTTATTCAGTTATTATAATGTTAGTTTTATTCTTAATAAATAAATAATTATTATTATGAATAATAATTATTAAAATAACAATTATTTACTTAATAATTTAATGAATTAATTAATACTACTATTGATATTAATCTCTTAATTTATTATTTACACTATTATTTTATAATATTCTTTAGGAGGCCTATTTTAGACCTCAAAATTTCTCTAATGCCCGCATGAATATTCCACCTCCATGGTTCCACTTATCAACATTATGCCTTTGGAAAATTGATTGCCCAGATTAGAAAACCATGTGCACCATCAGATTCCTAACGAAATTTTTGTTAAATTAGTATAAACTTGACATATTTATGGCACTGTAAAAATTAGACCCCTAGGGATTCTCCAAGATTCTTCAAAGATTCTATTGTAGGAATATTTTATGGAATATTCCCCTAGCATATATCCTCCTCAAACTACTTGCCACACGGTTTCGACCTCCGTTGTGCTTCCTTTAATATGCTAGGTTCTGCGGCCCTTCGTTGGTCAAATGGTGGAGAATGTGGTTTAAATAAAATTTGGCGAGCGAAATTTACGAATTCTATTGTCGTAACATGTTAGCTGGCATAATGGTTATAAGTCATTGGGAATCTCGTAGGTTATGGGTTCAAACTCGTCCAATGTTATTTTTTTGGCACCTTTTGTTTTAAGTTATGGGTCATGTTTTTAATTTTTTCGGCAATGGTTTTTATTTGGGCGCTGCGTTATATATGGCGCTGCTTGTTGGGTAGGCCGACTAATTGGCTGGGCGGGTTCGATCCCCATTGGCCCTGATATGGTGGCTGGGACGTTGGGTTGTTGGCCCTTTTAATATACATAATATATTTGGTGAAACAGGTTGAGAGGGGTGGTGGCTTGCCACCCTTTTTTTTAGTTATTTTTTGTTTTAAATGCCAACAAGATGCTGACCGCTGAATTTTGGTCATTAACAAAATTAAGTAGGTGACATTTTGACCATTTCCGTTTGCCGCTAAGTTCAAAAATGTTTCTCAGTTAGCTGCCGCCAATTTTAGCAGATTCCTCCAAATTTAGTCGAACTGCCATATTTGGTGAGCTTGCAATTTAGGTAGTGAGAGAAGTACTAGTCCCTTTGACTTGAACTTTGACTGCCAATAAGTTATACATACAAAGTCAAATTTGAGTGTCGTCACATTGGAATTAGGATGATGAGCTCTTCTTTTTGGTCCTAGTTGTAATGAAATCCAAAGAATTCAATTTTTGAGCCTCTCCACAGCCACCTGGATGATTCCTCCCCACCGAGGAGCTTTTGGCCCTCCAAAAGCATGAACATGACTACAATATCGATTTGAATAATAGTTGCCTCTGACAGTCCACCTTCCCTTTCCTTCACCTTTGTATTTCATAACTCAGAATGATAAAGATGACACCTGTATCATATGAAAACTCATAACTGCTAATACATGTTTAATTAGAGGACCCATCATGACTCAAGAAAACCCCATACTTTCGAAGAGTTATAAATCACTCATGGTCTAGTTTAAAACAAAATTATAACAGAAACCAGATCCTAGCCTAACAAATAAAAGGCCAAAATATCAACATGTTGCATTCTTAAGTGATGGAAAACACTTCACCACTTTTACAAACATTTCACAACATGTGATTTACAAATGTGGCCATGCTAAAAAAATGTTTTGATGCCACCATTTCTCACCCAACTAGGTGAATGGGTATTCTTCCTGTAGCCTCTTCTCTTGTTGAACAACTTCATTGACTAGTTCCTTCACAGGTTCTTTCTGGTCCTCCTCCAGTCGCTGCTCTGAATGGAGCTCCCAACATGTGGGTCTCTAATGTCCACCTTTGTTTTAATGGATGCAAAATTTCTTCTTCCTCTAGACTTTCTTGACCTTCTTCCTTTTTGACATAGCCCAATTCTACATGTCATGGTAATTCCACCACTTGGATGGGATTCCACCACTTGCCTTCATATCCCATCTTCTTCATTAATATTGAACCAATTCCTGTAGTGTGCTTTTCAAAAACACCCAAATCATCATCATCATGTGAAAATGTAACTGAAGAATTGCCAACATTGTTTACCTCAATTGTTGAAGGCTCTGGTTGATCTCTTCATTTGAACATTGAGAAGAAGATGAAGAAGAAGAATATTCGCCCGAAGATGGAGATGGAGTAAAATCCTCTTCTGTCTCTTTTTACTGTTCCTCTTTTGTCACTTTCTTGTAATATGCAAATAATATATATACTATGTTTTCCATCCCGTAGAAGGCCTCATAGAGATCTTTGTTCTTCTCCAATTGCCTCATTGTTACACTATCAATCTTTGGTTATCATTCACAGTCGCATTTCACATAAGTAAGAAGACCAATCTGATAGCAAACTTGATCTGGGATCTCTCGGTTACCAGAATTAACCAATATCTTTTCTTCTATGATGTATTCAGAATTGCATGGAAAATAGTATGAAAAACCACATGTGCAAAGCACTTAAAGGAGAGGAATCATAATAGGGATCATAAGACAATACACACAATTGAATTTGATAACGAAGTTCATCTAGTGTGGACTACATCTCCAGTCCCTAGGTCAAGAGTGGGGAGGCCACTTCATTAGTCTCTGCAAAAGATGACGAGTACATGATGCAATATCTATCAATACAAGGATGAAGCCCTTATCTAGAGTGGTATGTCTCTCCCAAGAGACGTTCTCCTACAAATAAGTTTCACTCGTATGACATTCTCCTTCATCATGATAAAGGAATGATCTCTCACAAAGTGGCATAAATGGACTCACACACAAGTCACATAAAATGGACCTCTTGAATCTGTTGATTAGATTTAAGGCATACTCATAATCATTACATTCATCTTGAAATTTTGAGACTATTGGTTGCAAACACGAATATTTTTTGGAAAGAGTAAGCAATATGTCCAAATGCATCAATATACCTCCCATTCTGAAAATGGATTGAAAATCGGCCACTCAAATAAAGAAATAGGTCACGCCATCATGTTCCTTGCGAAAAATCGTGAAATTTGAGTATAAATTTGACCCTGTTCTAAAATTGTCAAATTTGGGCCTCTAGGGAATATAAAATATTCCTTGTAGATTCCTGCGTTAAGATTTTGGCTTCTTGGTTCCACTGATCAATATTTTTCCCCTAAAAAATTAGTTTCTCATATCAGAAAACTGTTTGCACCATCAAATTCCTGGTGAAATTTTGGTTCAGATGAGTATAAACTTGACATATTTCTGGCACTGTCAAAATTTGACTCCCAGGGAATCTCCAAGATTCCTTAAAGATTCTACTATAGGAATATTTTGTGGAATATTATAGGGAATATTCCCTCCTCGAACTTTGTACTACATGGTTATGACCTCTATCGTGGTTCCTTCAGCGTGTTGGGTTATGTAGACCTCCATTGGTTGAATGGTGGAGAATGCGGTTTAAATAAAAGTTGGCGAGAAGACTTTACAAAATTCGCTGCCATGGCATGTTGGCTAGCATAACGGTTGTAAGCCATTGGGCATCCAATAGGTTATGGGTTCAAATCCATCCAACGCTATTTTTTTGGGCATGTTTTGTTTTAAGTTATGGGTCATGTGTTTAATTTTGTCGGTGATGGTTTTTATTTGGGTGTTGTGTTATATATGGGGTTGCCTGTTGGGTGGGTCAACCAATTTGTCAGGTGGGTTCGATCCCTCCGGCCTCGATATGGTGGCTCGGTCATTGGGTCGTTGGCCCTTTTAATATACATAATATATTTGGTGAAAGGGGTTGGCAAGGGTGGTGGCTCACCACCCCTTTTTTTAATTATTTTTTTTGTTTTAAATATTAACAAGAAGTCAATCGCCAGATTTTTAGGGGTCACTAGTAAAATTAAGTAGACATTTTTACCATTTTGTTCGTTTCTAAGTGCCAAATTGTCACTTAGTTAGCTGCTGCCAAATTTAGTGAGCCTTAAAATTTAGTTGGCAACAAAAGCACTGCTCCCTTTGACTTGAACTTTGACTGCTAATAATTTGCAATTACGAAGTTGGATTTGAGTGTCATCTGCGTTGTTGGAATCAGGATGACGAGCTCTTCGTTCTGGTCTTGGTTTCAATGAAATCCAAAGACTTCGATCTTTTAACCTTTATATAGCCACCTAGATCACTTCTTCATCAGAATCAATTGGAACATCTTTTGATTTCTTGTAAGCCACATTTTCATCAAAGATGACATCTCGAATTACTTCGATACAATGATCCTCTTTAATGTATATTTTGTATGCCTTTGATGAAACATTATACCCAACAAAGATGCCTTTTACACTGGTAGGATCCAACTTCTTCCTTTTATCGTTTGGAATGTGTATGTAGACAAGACATCCAAATATTCAAAGATGATCCATACTTGAATTCTTTCTTAATAATGCTTCTTCTGGTTTCATGTTGTTGAGAATCTTATGAGGACTTTGATTCTGCATGTAGACAATTGTTACACATGCTTCTCCCCACAAGAATTGAGGGAGATCTTGATCATGCATCATGGATATGACACATTATTCAATAACCTTGTACTTCCTTTCAACCACACCATTTTGTTCAGGATTATAAGGAACAATTAGCTCCCTCTTAATCCATGCTTCCTTGCAAAACACTATTAATTCTTTGGAGTTATATTCTCCACCATTGTCGGACCTCAGAGTCTTGATCTTCCTTCCTGTTATATTCTCCAATTCATTCTTGAATTCCTGAAACTTCTTGAATACCTCATATTTGTTCTTGAGGAGGTATAACCATGTTTTCCTTGAGAAATCATCAATAAAGGTTACATAATATTGATGTGCACCAAGAGATTTTACTTCTAGAGGACCACATACATAAAAGTGTGTGAGATATGAAATTTTGTTTGATCTGGTGTCACTTCTTGCAAAGGGTTTCTTGACGTTCTTGCATAGAGCACAACCCTTATAGGTCCCTTCATGTTCTTCCTTCAATTCATAGATGTTGTTTACCATTTGATTTGGAGATGTCAAAATCTTGTAATGAAGGTTTCCATACCTTTTATGCCATAGTTCAGAAGGGCTCACATCTAAATGAAATAGGGCTTGAGAGAGAGGTGTAAAAAGTCTATATAATGTTCCCTCAAGAATCCCAATTAACCTAGCATGATCAATACTAGAGTCTTTACCCCAAACAAAAACCTTGCCATCAACAGACGTATTCTATCACCCTTATCCTCTAGACAAGAAATAGATAGTAAAAGTTTTCTTCAAGCCTGAAACATATAGAATGTTGTTGGGGTGAATACTTCTGTCAGGCTTGAGCTCCAACGAAGTAGATCCAATTCCTTTTTCTGGATAAGTCTTCTTGTCTCCAATTCGATCGAATGAGAGGAGGTTCCTTTTGAAAAAGTATAGAGTTGACTGCATTCACTTGTCATATGTCTAGAAACACCACTATCAATAACCCATACTTTCTCGTCCTTAAAAGTGACAGATAAAGTAGAGAATAAACTTCCATCCATCACTTATTTTACTAGCTTGGAGATGATCTTTAAGATGCAACCCTTGATGGATATAGCGAGACTCCCAAGAAACTTGAAACCCTTCTTCATAACCCTTGCCATAGTGCCAAATAGGATGTGATCTTCAGTCTCCTTCTTGCACCTTAGATCTAATACCATGTTGGAAAATCAAGAGACTTGTAGATTATAGAGGATTTTCCTTAACTTGATAATTACTCTTGATATTAGTTGGCCTTTTATTACTTATTATTTCTTGTTCATAAAGTAATTACCAAAACAATGAATATCATAACGAGACAAAGTACATGAGATATAGGCTCCAACCCAGGGAATAACCCCTCCACAGGGAAAAACTAGAAAGAATACTTCTCTTCTTAAAGAATTTGTTCATGATGAGACTTCCAAGACCCAACGACGAAAGGAAAAAATCCTTTCGAGCACCAAGTCAACCTAAAAAAAAGATCTTCATTAAGACAACTTGAAAAACTTCGACCCTGAAACTTCCCTTCTAGAATTTCAGCCCTGCAGTTATGCTTTAGAGCTTCAACCCTATAATTTCGTCCTCTTGTAACTTCGCAGCTTCATAGAAACCCTAGAAGCTTTACACGTGCAGATAGAAAGAGATGATCTCAAATTTTTCTTCTTTTCTTCGTCCTCTATCCCTTTTTCCTTCTTTGCTATTGCAGATCGAACTTGTGATGAGTTGGTGCTACAGATGAGCCGAAATCCTCTTATTTATAGCATTCTTGAGGGGTCAAATTGCCCTCCTTTAGGTTGACTTCATCTTAACTAGGCCGACTTGGTTTGGGAGGAAGAAATAGATTTTCTTGAATTAAAATAAATAATTTTTTTTTGTTACAAAGAGTCCAAATGGGACTATACTACATGACACAAATACTTGTTGTACCTAGAAAGACCTATAAGCACGAAGAACATGCTTTTAACCTAAACTTGAGCATGAAACCCATGCTTTAAATACAATTTTCTTTTTCTTTCTTTATAAAACATACAATGTCATGTTTATAAAAAGTCATTTTGAAGACCGAACCTAGTTATACTTTCCAGGAGTACCAAACCATGAACACTTAGCTATTTCGACCTTATCGGTGTCCCTTTCCAAGCCTTTTTTACAGAAATTTGGAAACCTTTTTTCTTTGTGAAATCGATTTGTTGATTGTGCCTTTGAATCCATCTGTGACATCAACAACATCCATTATTATGTGTTTTTTTGGCTGAATTTACCTCACCAGAGTTCAGTTATATTGGTTAGGGAAAGCTCAAAATCCATAACTAGTTTTGTGACTACTTTCAAAAATATTACCAAAATAAAAATATTATCTAAGAAAGGTCTATTTCAACACCTCTCCATTTTTTATTATCTGACTACACATCTCTAACAATGGAATTAAAGGAGTACACTCGAAGGTGGGGATGCCATTTCAATGGTTGCAAGGATGACCTACAACAAATAAGATACGTGTCATTTTCTATGGTCATTTTCATTATAACTTGGCCACCTAGAGAAGAATAACTCGAAGAAACACTTCAAGTGGCTCTAACTAGATATTTTAATGTGGAGATTGTTTTACATAAATACGAAGGATAAAGAAGGAACTAATAAATATGTATTCTAAACATATTAATATAGTTATTAATTTATTTATAATATTATTTTTTTTAACATTAGTTGTTAATTTATTACTAACATTATGTCCAACATTTATTAAAAACAATTGTTTGTATAGAGGACAAATTATAATTCTATTAAAAACTATAGAAAAAATGAAATTTTCATTGTAAGATAATAAACTTTTTTTTGAAATAAAAAAATCTATAAACCAAAGGATACTAATATAATTTTTATTCTATTAATTATGATTTATCACTTAATTTTGATTTTAATTAATTAAAAGAAGTTAGGAATAAAACTTAAAAATAACGTTGTATAGCTATATTTAAAAAATTTGCAGATACTTTTATAAAAAATTATGTAAAATTTTCCTCTTACTACGATCTAAAAAATAATGAAGCTAAAAAATAAATGCATAGTTACTTGAATATTTTAAAATTGGAATATTTCAAAATTATAATAAAGTTAATTTTGTAAAAAACTATGTAATTTTCTTTTATATTATAATTTAAAAGATAATGAAAGATGAAGAAAAAATGAAATAACAATATTTAATATAATATAATAAAGATTAATTTATAAAAATGGTTTATTCTTTCATTTTATTATAATTTGAAAGATAAGAAAACCTAAAAAAGAGGCATGGAATTGATGGAGGGAAAGGTCCTCAAACCAAAAAATTCATTGTCTTCCTTTGGTAATATGCTGGACCATCTGGCTAAATAGGAACGGGTTCATATTCAGAGACAAAGTGGTTCGATGGCCAACATCTATTGCCCAAATTGTTTATGCCTATCATGATATTCCGGAAGATGATCCCACACCTACTGGCTGCGTTGTGACACTAGAAGTCATTAACCATAGTCTCTCTTGGGCATACTTTGATGGTGTAGCCCAAGAACAAGGATGTGGGGGGGTATACTTTTGCATAAATATGAAAACCATCTCTTTTGAATCCAGATGGCTTTGGGGATTGGTACAAACAATTACGCTGAGCTGATCTCTCTCAAACACCTCCTCCATTTTGCTCTTGCACATGCATGCAGGCATATTTAGATTTTTGGAGACTCTAAAATAATTATAAACTGGTTCAACAACTCATCTGCATGTCATATGCACTCTCTCAGAAACATTTTGGATGAAATCATGCTCTTAAAAGCACAATTTACTTATATCTCTTGTCAGCATATTTACAGAGAGCGTAATATGGTTGCCGACAAGCTTTCCAAGGAGGCCACGATCCAGCCTAGAGGACTGTGGATAATACATGAGCAGTAGGGAGATGAACACTTTCAATATTATCATCATCCTTATATAGATTAGTTTTACTAGCGGGTCGATAGGCCCTAATTTTTGCAGTATATAACAGTGATTACTATCAGTACTTGGTTTATACATTGTATATATTTTTTCTATGAACAATTACAGTATACCCGCATGGTAAATATCTATAGACTTATATTTTTTAATGGATATGACGAACTTTACATCATCTACTACATGTAATTTTCTATATTAATGGAAAATTGCGATTTTTCCCGGGGAAATAAAAGAAAACCTAAAAACAAATACTTAATTAACGTAAGACTTAAAAATGATAATGAAATTAAAAAAAGTTTTAAATCATAATTTAATTTCCCTTTACTTTATTATAACCATAAGATTACATAAAACTTTTAATATAATAATTTATTTGAAAAATGAATAATTTTATGAAATATTAAATATATAATATAATTTTAATAATAAATAATTTGTAACATCTCTCATAAACCTCATGTAAAAGTACATAGGATTAGATTTTTTTTACGGAATTACCAACATATAATAATCTGAATTCACTATTCCATATTCCTTAACTAAACATTATATAAAAGCATCTTGATGTAAAATAAACTTTATAAATGGAATGATAAGTTTTATAACATAATAACCACTATTGTAGCATACTATCATAAACTTCTTGATGTAACCTTGAATCATTTTCATGATTCCTTTAATTAGGATAGTTAATCACATATTTGATAATGTAAATGCCATGTCATGCAAGGAATCAACATCATTAGAATGGAACAAAGACAAACACATCATTGGACATCGATATACACTAGAGACCCTGTAGGGAAAAACCAATAAATGTTTAATTTTATTAAATGCTTCGTGAGGGTGCTCACCCCTCACTCAATGGATGTAAAAGAGTCCATCCCCTGACCACTATCATAAAATATTACAAATAATTATGATCATAAATACAACATAACTAGCTAGAAGCTATTACATTAATCATGATATCATTTACCCACAAATCTTCAAACACTATGTCTTTGTGGTCTGGTTCTTCCCGTTAGTGGATTATCTTCCTATTGATATTCGCTCAATCTGCATGGACCGCTAGTTATTTTCCTACCATAATGTTAAAGATAATTCGTCCTTTGCATGAATTACAATTCTTTCCTACAGTTAATACTGTCAATAAACCCTGACATCCAAATAATAAATCTTTACTAGTTATGCTTGAAGCAGCTTCTCATGTACACAATTAAACGTATACAAAGTATTGAGACATGCCTCTTATCAACATTGTACATATATTATCTAAATGCACATATCTACCAAAACACATTTGTTTACCTTTACACACGTATATGGTTGTGACACATGTCTACCATCTAACAATCACACACATAAGGTAAAATGCATAAAGATTGTCAAGGCATGCTCATTTATGCCTACTTCACATGTATTGTGGCAAGGGGAATAGTTAATTCTACTTATGACCACAAGAACATGGTAACAATTATAAGAATCTCCATGGTTATCATCATCTCTTCATATAGAAAGAGGGAAATCTTTCCACTGATAAACACCATTTTAATTGTTATTTCTTTGCATAAGAACATATTTTTTCCCAAAAGATTAAACCCCCGCCCACGGCCTCCCCTGACCTTGACCCCCTCGCCCCGCCCCCGCAGCAAACCACACACACACACATATATATATTCTAAAGAAACTAGCACATTACTATGATCTTTGTGCATGTAAATTCATCTTCTATCCCAAAAGGATCTTTTCCAAAGAAGACTAACACAACAACTATTATTCTTGCATACAAATGTATATTCTTTCCAAAAGAACACTAACACCATATTTCATGCAAATACATGATCTTTTCCCAAAAGGAAACTAACATAATAGTTATTCTTCTTGCATGCAAAACATGATTTTTTATTTATTATTATTGTTATTATTATTTTTTCATTTTTTTTTCTCTCTCCAAAAGAAGAGTATCACAATAGTTATTATTTCTTGCATGTAAATACATAAACTTTCCAAAAGAAATCTATCGTAATATCCATTCTTTTCATGCACACAAATATATACTCTTGTTCTAAAAAGAAGCTAACATAATGACTATAGTTTCTGTGTATATAAAACACATTCTTTTCAAGAAGTCTAACACATCGTTATTCTTTCTATGCATGCAAAAACACATATTTATTTTCCGAAGAAATAAAAGGCATAGTAGCTATCCCTTCATGCATCCAAACACATGTTCTTTTCTCAAGAAATCAAATGCATAATAGTTGTTCTTTTATTCATATGTAAATAGATATTATTTTCAAGAATTCTAATGCATAGTAACCATGCAAATATTAATTAAACAATCTAGCTGTTCCCACATATAATTGCCTGTAATCTTTTCAAGAAATGACTTTAAGAACTAACATGGTTTCTTATGTTTTATGCAAAAGATTCATATGCATTCTTTTACAAAATATTAGCCCATTAATTTATCTTTTATCATGCAGTGTTACAAAAAGAATTACGTGGATAATATTTTATACATGATTCATATGCAATAGTTTTCAAATAAATAACGTGGTTCCTTTATGTTTTATATACCAACCCCTACAAACTTTTCATGAAAATTAATGCATATGAAACTTGTAGATATTTCCAAAGGGCATTAATAAAATAATCTACCTTGATCCATATGCAATATTTTCCCTTTTTAATAAAAGTATAGTTACTTATCTTAACAACTATTAGAATCGATGAGCCAATCCAGAATTGATTCCATAAGAGGAATACAAATGGCTTCTTTCTCTAGCCTTACTTCTCCCCCATATCTTTTGTAGGTCTAGAGCACGACTTTTATTTGGTCATATTTACTTAAAACTTATCAGAAACTAGTGAAGATTCTATCCAACGAGTCGATTTTACATGAATGAAGCTTAGAATGGAAACATATTCTCATGGTTGTAATAGTGGACATCACCTCCGAGTTAGCCTTGTCGGTGTTGTACACGACGATGGTGGTGTGTACATTAGCCTCCATCTACACTGCCAACATCAAGTATTGAAACTGTTGTGTGTGAGGGTTTTGAGCGCCGACCTCCCTTGAGCTTGGAAAAAATGTATCACGTTAATGCTTTGTTTTGTTTTGGTTTTATTCCATAGTCAAGATAACTACATCAAATTAGGTACAAACTAATTCACAACAATTGTCGATTTCAACTGTTTCGTCAATGTTAAACATGGTAAAATGAATAGTAATATTTCCAGTAAGTGCCAACGTAAATGCAATTTATAGGGATATTACATATCCTCCACTTAAAGAGAACATCGTCCTCGATGTTCATCATTAAATTTGACTCATGATGTAACAATCTAAACAACCAAAAATGATCCTTCCCCTTCAAAATTAATGGTTTTAGTTCCAGGAAATACCAATAAGTAAAATCAATAATGTTTCATCAATAATCACAGGCATTTAAAACTGCAAAAATATTCAATTTCTACTTTCGATCACTAAGCCATTATTCAATTGCGTAGAAACAAAACAAAGTCTTTATACCAATTTATTGTTACTTGCCAATTATTCCTAGAAATCATGGTCACTTTATAAAAAATGTTTAGCTATAGGTGGTTTATCAGTTGTGGAAAGCACTCTAAGAGTGGTTTGATAGCCCAACAACAAGAAACTAGGGTGGTTTCATAGCCTCCATGGCAAGCACCCTATAACATATGATCAACAAATCCAACATAATCACATTAATCACAACATTTTTAATCAAATGATATTCACAATGCTTTAACTATCAATTTTTATGATAGTACTTCTGCAAGTACTCAGAGAGCACCTAACTCTTTAATCATCAAAATGATCAATACCTACATCGATTGCATACTATCTTAGCTCCTACTAAAGACATTCACAATATTGGTAATGCAATAGAGGAATTACACTACCTGTAATTCCTTTCTGAGCACTAGGCTCCTTTCATGTCAAGATGTATATAAAATTATTACATAATCATATAGAAAATTTGTTTTTTAACACATCACTTATCTGATTAATTAACTGGTTCTTCTATGAGAATTACATTAGGCAAAATAATGCTCCTCCAAACCAATGGAAAGTGGTTTCCACAACTATATTGAGTCATTTTCACATCCAAAACAATTCACTGAAAACGACCTCACCAGGTCCAACACAAGGTTCCTCTTGGCAACATCCTGCATATTCCTTCGACAACATCTTGTCCATGGGGAATTTTGGGCCTCCTCCAACATGCTCCAAAATAAACAGAGTTGCCTCAATATTTTTCCCCTCTTCACCATCTTGGCAAACTCTTTTTCCTTACTAAGATCATCTATCTCTAGGGAGAGAAAATTCAGACAGACAACTGCCATCAACCTAGGGCCTGCTTGGACTTTTAGATCTGTCTGGCATGTGAAATTTTATTTAGCACCTTTTCCCACTATACTTTACGTAACTGACCATATACTTGTTAATAGATATAAAAAATAATACTTGTGTACATCATGCATTCATTCTTGACCCTTAGTATGGGTCCCATAATTTGTAAAAGTAAATTTAACAAGAATTCATAACTAACATCTCATATCATACGAGTGGTATTCATTTCAAATTTTCCACATAGTAACCATCACACAACTTAGAAGAAACATTACCATATCTTGCATATCATAACATTATACCTTCTCATTTGCAGTTGCAAATCACATTGCAATGTTTTACCTTTCATAGGTCCTTATGTTTGATGCTGCCATTAAGATACCCCTGCTTAATCACACTAGCAACATTAGTCACAACTTCCTTTGATAAACCTTTCTTCATAACAAAGACAACTTACTTTATCTTTTATCTGCATCAAGATTCAAATGCCATGAGCATTGTTTTTAAAGAAGACATTACCACATACTATTATTTAATGTGGTTACTAATACTATTATGCATATCATATCACATGCAATCTAATGCATACATTGCCATGTAATTTGTTAGAATCATACCCGAGCTAATGCCCGCTAGCACCATACCTCTACTTCTTCCCTGCTTACAGATTCCCACAAAGTGCTAGAACTGCAAGATTTTTCTCTTATAACACTTGTAACATCCTCGATAAACCTCATGTAAAAGTACATAGGATTATATTTTTTTTATGGAATTACCAACATGTAATAATCTGAATTCACTATTCCATATTCCTTAATTGAATAGTATATAAAATCATCATCATTACATAGTGTGGTGAAGTAAAATTATGAGTGCGGACACAAAAAATTCCTCTAACCTAATAATGGGACTAGAACTAGCCACAACTGATACATTCTATGGAAGATTTCCTTAGGTTAGAACCAATTAAGAGGGCCTACCTCTTAGTATGCTTATCCAGTTTGATGATGTCCTTGCTTTCTCGCTCCAACTATCTCTCGCGTCCTTCTTCAAACACTTGAAACAAGTAAACAACAACCGTGATAATAGACAAATTATAATTCAACCTACTTAAAAAGTCAAGAAACATTACGCCATGAACATGTAAGATGACACATCATGTACGAAATCAATCGATAGTTGCATATATATTGAATCAAGAAGGGATTACAACCATTGTCTTGACATTGTTGTTCTCCTCCGACAAAACCAGGTTCCCAACCACTTCTGCTAGCATTCCATGATGGCCTCAACAATAAAAGTTTTAAGGCTCTTCCCTTTAGGCTTCACACTAAACCAAATTCACACTTCTACCTCACATAAATAGAGAGCTACAACTATGAATAGCTTGTTGTTTACTGCAAACTTAATTAGCACTAGCACACCAACATTAACATGTCCACACTAACCCTAGCTTGTGCTTGAGAAAAATGGAGGTTTATATAGCATGAATGGATGGGAGTTGGATCCTCTTCTCATGGGAGAAGGTCTTATCTCTTGAGGTAGTTCCATCATTATAGGGGAAAGGAGCCCAAACTGACATCCTTGACCCCATCCAACCAAACCATTTACCAGACTTCTGTTACGAAGCTTCTAGAGCTGGAAGCTTTAGCTCTTTATTTAAAAAACTTTCCATAAGAGGACCACCACGACTGGAAAAAAGTTCAGTCGCTCCGTTCGGTGCTAGGGATAATGTTAATCCCTACATATCAGTGCGAGGAGGACAAGGGCCATTAGTGCCAGCCTTGTAAACTGGGAAAAACATAAGATTTTGGGGAAATGGTGCAAAAGGGAATTATTTTTCTCATGAAGAGGGAAACAATGGGAGTTTCTTCATGAAGGGAAAGCACATAGGGTTCACTGTAGAGGTCCTCCAGGATCAAGGAACGGGGAGTACAAGGACAATGACAAAATGTTGTGTAACAGATGCCCCCTAAAGCGTGAAGGCTGAACTAGAGTGAGGGATGAAATGCTTTATCAGTTAGTGCGGGGAATCATGGTCTGTCGTCGGAAAACCTGCAAGCAAGTACGTATACATATACATAGCTGAGAACTATGTCAAATGATACATGAATCGTGGTGTGGACGTAGCCATCCAGAGAATGATCATGTGAATGGATCCATGCATGGGCACAACCATACGTCAAAGAGGATCATAATGAAACAAAGGTATGGTTGCAACCATCCAATAATGAGAAGGATCATAGATGATAACTCATGGTATGGTCACAACCATCCATCTGAAAGAGACATGTATATCAACATGACCATGTCACATCACTTCGGAACTTGGAATTTTGTGATCCGAGCGCAGGGTCTTGTGCTCCAATCAACCCGATCAAAGTACAAATTCTAACATATGAATAGATGTGTTGACGTCGAACATGCTAGAAAGTCTCTTGATTACCAGTCAATGATGTAAATTGTTAACAAGAATGAGAGAAACCACCAATAATGATAATGGTCCTCAAGGTACTATCAACACAATCCACGAAATGTGAATAAAGGAATTGAAGTCGAACACTCGTGAAATCACTCGATCGAAAGCCAATGATGTGAACTTGTCATCGAGTGCAAAGAACTTGCCATTAGGGCATGCAATCTCTAAGGTAATGGAAGGGAGTCTCTCAGTCAACTTCCCGGATAATGAGTTGAAGTCGACGGAAAGTGACTGTGTCGAAGGGGGGCAATAATGTATCCCACATCTTCAACACGAGACAAAAGGATGCAAAATGATTTTGGATGATACAGAGAATCAGAGGTAAATGTAACTGCAGAAGGACAACTCTTGAACATATTGTCGACACGACTAGAAGTTTGGCATCTTTTGGATCCATAGGATCGGTGGTCATGGTGACATGGCAGAGATCAAATGGAAGGAAAAAATGAATGGCCCAAACCCCAGAAGGTCAACGATACAAAGGAGGATATCCCAACCCGACACGAAGCAGAAAGTGTCATGTTCAAGAGTGAGTTGCCGACACAACTGATTAGATTTCAAAATTTTCCCCAACCATTTCTGGCAGGTACCCCAATTATTTTTAATTGCAAGCTTGAAGGGGATAACATATGCTTGCACTATAAGTTAATCCTTTAGACGAATCCAACTAGTAAGTTTAATGATCCCTAGGAAGGAGAAGCTCATGTTTGTCATGGTGACGAATTCGATGTCGTTTAATATTTTAACGAGTTTGAGAAAGGTGTAACTCGGTATATTTTCCATGTTTAGAGAGTTTGAAAAGACACAGAAAATAAAACTCCACATGGTCCCTTTTCATATAGTTGTGTCTCTCGAGCTCGAAAAGGTAGAAAAAGATACTTGAGAGAACTGCTTGACCATTTCAGTCAAGGAGTACCTTTTTCGTAAATATTGCATCCCAACTCGAAAAGGGGGTAAACGTATATTGGGCACATGACATTTTGCATCCGTTAACGAGTTTGAAATGAAAAGGACTAAGTTATCTTTTCATGTTTAAAGGGTCAAAAAAGAGCTTTAAAGCACACCCCCCATTTTATTCTCTTTTACGAGTCAAAAGGGAAAAATACTCAACAACCTTTTCATTTTTTACGAGTTAGAAAATAGCTTAAATGTGACTCGTCTTAGAGGAATGAGTGATATAAAGGGTAGCAACTGGTTCTGACAATGATGGAACTGCTCAATTGCGGTTCCTCAGGAAAGGAAAAACAACCAAGTGAAAGCATATGATCGACCAAAGATATGGTAGCAATGGAATGAAACAACCAAGGCTCATCTAGCGGAAATTAGCTGATAAAAATGACAATCACGAGATGTAAATTGGGCATTGGCTCATTTTTATAGAAGCTTGAACCATGGAGAACTATGCTTGGATTCTGTTTCATTTTCACACAAGCTTGAAATGGAAAACTATGATTGATATAAGTTTGCATGCCCCCAACACAATGATTCAATCGAGGTACATGCACCCCAAGCTTCATTTCAATCAACTAGGTGGATGGAATGAAGGTTCACCTTTGAGATCTTGGAAAGACTCAACTAGGATTTTACGAGATCTTAATCAAAGACTCGATTTGGAAATGGGAGGTTATTAATTTTTTAATGAGGTTGACACAGTAAAAGAACTATCCTCGAGACCTTTGTTTCATTTTTTAACAAGCTTGACACAAGACAAAGAACTATGCTCATGACCCTTGTTTCATTTTTTAACGAGCTTGACACATGACAAGGAACTATGCTCAAACTCCTTAATTCATTTTTTAACGAACTTGACAAAAGATAAGGAACTATCCTCACACCCTTTGTTTCATTTTTTAACGAGGTTGACACAAGACCAAAAACTATCCTCATCACATCTGTTCATCAACCATACAAGAACATGGCTCCCAAGAGGTCTTCACTAGATGGAAGAACCACGCTCCAGGAGGAATACATGTGATTTGGTACCAAAGACAGATCAGGTTCCAATGCCCCCAGTACATAATGTACTATACCATCTATGTGATCATCAACAGATGTGGAGACAGAACGAGTAGCCACATAATTGACCTATGGCGACAAGGGTACTGCTTGTAAACAAGAGCCGATAGGGGATGATGGTTGCAAAGGAGATGCCTGGTGACCAATGAACGATAGTTGACCAATAGTCACAATTCTCCCTTCATGAGGAAAATAAACCACACGAAGAAGCGAAGAAGCAAGAGCTCCCATGACATAAGCATAGTCACGTCCAAGGAGAAGATTGAAATCTAAAGGACCTTGGACCACCATCACGTCTATATAGATGGTCTTCCCTTCCAAAGTATTAGGGAACTTTGGGAGGACCCCCAAGCGTTGACTGGTTCCTCTGCTGAAAGCCAACAGATTCTGAGTGACAGACACAAGCTGTGGGGAACCCAAAGCTTTCCAAGTAGTAGAATACATGATGCTAATAGACACACCTTCATCTAATATAGTGCCAGGTACTACCATATTATAGCCTTGTACTGTAATCTGGAAAGGAACATAAGATGGGAGGCGGAAAGCAGTCAAGTGACTCCAATCGAAAGAAACAACAAAACTACTTGGTGGGGGAATCATATGATTGCCCCCATGCTGTACAAGTATAGGAGAAGGACTCTCCTGAACAACTGGGACAGGAGGTTCATTCTTCGATTCATGAGAATCTGAGGAGACGAGAAGAAGATGAGCAATATGATCGCCACTCCCTTCCGGAACACAGTGATCAACTGAAGGAGGAAACAAGTCAACACTCTTTTTGACCAATGGTTGGTCAGGGACAGACACAAGAGAGTCATGCTCAGGAAGAGCAGGGTGGGAAAGAGATGAATCCAAGTCAATCTCTTTATCAACCGGGAGAGGGTTAGAAGAAAGCCTCTGATAACCAAAGGAAGTTGGGGTTGAGGAGTTGCATGTTTTTCCAAAGGTTTGGAATATTTATCCATAAGGGACAAAGGTGAAGAAGATGCTCTCCTTCACATAACCTACAAGGAAACTAATCTTCCCTTTCTTCTTACCATCACTAACCGAAGGTGTAACATTGACATGATCTCTAGAGGTCGATGGGGATGGTCAGTTCAGGTTTTGAGACCATATCTCTAAGACTCTAGGAATACCAAGATAGTCTCGAAGGAGATGGTCACCCTTACATAACTTGGAAGGGAATCTAACCTTCTGTGGAGGATCAAAAGGTTTGTCTACAAGAGGTGCATTTGGAGTAATAGCCGCACAGTTGGCCTCTCGCTTATGTGACTTCTTCTTCTTCGTCTTCTTCTTCTTAGCCTCCTAGTTACTAGATTTGAAACTTTCACCAAACGAAGTAGACGAGGGGGGTGAAGGAATAAGGGAAGAAGGCGAGGCGTCAACCTTAGAATTATCGTGACGTGATTCAAATGAAGGAGATGTTTGGACAGGAGTCGGGACACTTGGGACCACCGAGGTCGAAAACAACCAAACAGGTAAACCAATGGTTAAACTTGGAAGGGACAACGTTGCCATATAAGGAGCACCAATATTTCCAAAAGAAGGAAAAGGATTAGGATTCCCATCTAAGGGGAACCCTTGACTGGTGGACTTTGGAAATGTTTCCATTGGAATTGACCCTAAAGAATTACTAAGGAAGATAACTTTTACAAGGAATATTTCGTGGGAAGTTAATTTTAGAACACTGAAACAAAACTTTACCTTTTCATGTTTTAAGAGTCGAGAAAAGGATGGAAGATGACTCTAGTCACTTTCGGAGTTAATGAGCTTGAAAGGACAAGTGCTCGATGATCTTTTCAGCTTTTTAGAGTCAGTAAGGATAAAAAATGACTACTCAGGGTACTCTAGGCACAAAGGATTACAAGGTAACCGTGAGCTATAGAATACCTCTCGGAGAAATGAGAAGTACAGGCAGGAAATCTCCCCGAATGCTGTGTTCGGTGTATCACGTTTACAAGGCGACAAACTCAACTTCCAACAGATAAAGGATTGCAAACCTAGTGGGGTCTTCCTTTATTTACACAACGCTACGGGGAGCACAAGTCCATACTAGCATTGTCTAATGTCGAAGCGAATGCCAACTGCTAGGTTTAAAGACGTCAGAACACGTCTATAGCCTAGATCACTAAATGTGAGCGTTAAGTGTCAATGCTTCCTTAGGTTAATTCAATAAATTTTAATAGTTGATCTTGAATTAGGTTTCAATTACAAGACCCTACCGTTGTCATATGAAAAAACTCCTACATGCAGCTATATGAGAAAAGAGATTTTTCTCGATGAAAGTTAACACTAATTCAGAGATAGGGAACACAAAACCAATGCAACAATCAAAGAATGAAATCTTTCTCTAATGAATCTCCTAAATGCACTTAATCTTCCCTTAACAACAAAAGAAGTTTCATTTCATTTCTCATGCCTATGCTGATGCAATTCTAGTTTCTTAATGACGCTGCTAATGCAATATTTTAGCTTAAGTAAACTAGAATGATGTTCTTCTTTTCATAAAATGTAAAATGAATCTTTCACATAAAGCACTTTAATGAAAATTTCACGATTCCAAACAAACAAGCATCAATCAAATCCAAATAATGATAAATGAAACTAAAAGGAACTTCTTCCCTGAATCGAACCAAGCAAACACATAAATGCTTCAATCGAGAAATCAAGAAATGTAATCTATGCTTGGAAAGAGAAAAGAGACACTAGAAATAAGAGAACAAACGAGACTCTTTCACTCATCCAATTGAAAATGAAGCAAACAAAGCATCCTAGTCACTTCTGGGAGGAAGAAGAGAGTTCGAGGGTCAAGACACATTGGCACTGGAATGGGAAAATTTCTGGTTTTTTCTTAACTCAGAGACCAAAGAGACTTTTGGGCCAAAAGTAGTGTTGATTGTCATGACCGACACGACTTTCAGGCTAAAACTAGCGCTGATAGGCCTAATCGACACGAATATTTGGCCAAAAAATAACGCTGATCGAGGGATTCAAAGAAAAAAATAAAAAAGAACTTCACACAAGGCTGGACTTAACACATCAGAGGGTGGGTTAAACCAAGAAAGAACATAAACCAAGTTAAATGAAGTTCTCTAGTCAGGGAGAAGACGACCTAAACAACTTACAGGGTAGAAATCATGAGAGCAAAACACATTGGCCAAGATCGGGGGTGAACCCTAATCTTCACTACAGGCATCGATGCAACTACCTAACTGACAACAAGTACCAGAAGGGGATCAATGCAACTGTTTCTCAGCATATCGCGTTGATCGGTGTGACTGTCAGCGGATTAACTGCACTGAGCGAGGGAGCCAAGAAAAAAAATATATTTTTTTTAAAACAGGGACTAGATTTTCTACTATGAATTTCAAACTTAGACTAGTAAGGAGAAGAAAAGAAACATAACCAAAGGGAAAAAGTAGAACTAGAAAAGTTCACACGAAATCATGAAATCTAAAACAATAAAAACAGAAGGATTGGCTCCCTAGTATGGTCGCCAATTTGTGGTGAAGTAAATTTATGAGTGTGGACATAAACAATTTCTCAAGCCCGTTAATGGGTTTAGCCACAACTGATACATTCTATGGAATATTTCCTTAGGTTAGAACCAATTAAGATGGCCTACCTCTTAGTACGCTTATCCCGTTTGATGATGTCCTTGCTTGCTCGCTCCAGTTATCTCTCGCTTCCTTCTTCAAACACCTGAAACAAGTAAACAACAACAAACAACAACCGTGATAATAGAAAAATTGTAATTCAACCTACTTAACAAGTCAAGAAACATTAAGCCATGAACATGTAAGATGACACATCATGTAGGAAATCAATCGATAGTTGCATATATATTGAATCAAGAAGAGATTACAACCATTGTCTTGACATTGTTGTTCTCCTCCGACAAAACCAGGTTCCCACACACTTCTGCTAGCATTCCATGATGGCCTCAACAATAATAGTTTTAAGGCTCTTCCCTTTAGGCTTCACACTAAACAAAATTCACACTTCTCCCTCACATAATTAGAGATCTACAACTATGAATAGCTTGCCGTTTACTCCAAACTTAATTAGCACTGGCACACCAACATTAACACTTCCACACCTAGCTTGTGCTTGGGAAAAATGGAGGTTTATATAACATGAATGGATGGGAGATGGATCCTCCTCTCATGGGAGAAGGTCTTATCTCTTGAGGTAGTTCCATCCTTATAGGGGAAAGGAGCCCAAACTGACATCCTCGACCCCATTCGGCCAAACCATTTACCAGAATTCTGTTACGAAGCTTTTAGAGCTAGAAGCTTCGGCTCTTTATTTAAAAAACTTTCCATAAGAGGATCGGCGTGACTAGAACAAAGCTCACTCTCTCAGATCGACGCTAGGGACAATGTTAATCCTTGCATATCAACGCGAGGAGAACAAGGGCCATTAGCGCCAGTCTTGTAAACTGGGAAAAACAGAAGATTTTGGGGAAATGGTGCAAAAGGGAATTGTTCTGCTCATGAAGAGGGACACAATGGGAGTTTCTTCATGAAGGGAAAGCATGTAGGGTTCACTATAGAGGTCCTCTAGGATCAAGGAACGGGGAGTACAGGGACAGTGACAAAATTTTTGTGTAACACATAGAGTAAACGTTAGTAATGAAATAGTAAGTTTCATAACATAACAACCATTGTTGTAGCATACTATCTTAAACTTCCTAATGTAATCTTGCATAATTTTCATGACTCTTTTAACTAGGTTAGTTAATAACATACTTGATAATGTAAATGTCACATCATGCAAAGAATCAACATGACTAGAATGACACAAAGGCAAACACATCATTGGACACCGATATATCCTAGAAAGCCCATAGGAAAAAACCAGAAAATGTTTAATTTTATTAAAAGCTTCATGAGGGTGTTCACCCCTCACTTAGTGGTTGTAACAGAGTCCATCCCCTAACCATAATCATAAAATATTACAAAGAAATACCATCATAAATACAACATAACTAGCTATAAGCTATTACATTAATCATGGTATCATTTACCCACAAATATTTGAACACTATGTCTTTGTGGCCTGGTTCTTCCCATCAGTGGAATATCCTATAGTTGACATTCTTTTAATCTGCATGGATTGCTAATTCTTTTCCTGCCATAATGTTAAAGATAATCACCCTTTGCATGAATTACAATCCTTTCCTGCATTTAATACTGTCAGCAACTCTGAAATCCAATCAATAAATTTTTATTAGTTATGATTTAAGCATCTTTTCATTTTCACAATTAAACACATACAAAGTATAAAGAGATGCCTCTTACCAACATTGTACATGCATTATCTAAAGGTACATATTTACCAAAACACGTCTATTTATATTTACCCATGTATATGGTTGTGACACATGTCTACCATCCAACTATAACATGCATAAGGTAAAATGCATAAATATTGTCAACGCATGCTCATTTACCCCTACTTCACATGTATCATCAAGGGGAATATTTAAATTCTACTTCTGACCACAAGAATATGGTAACAATTAAAAGAATCTCCATGGTTATCATCATCTCTTTAAATAGAAAAAGGGGAATCCTTCCACGGATAAACACCATTTTATTTGTTATTTCATTACACAAGATCATATTTTTTCCAAAATATTACCACTACTCCATATTATATATATATAATTATAATATATATATATATATATAATATATATATTATCTTTATATATATATTATATATATATATTTCTAAGGAAACTAGCACATTACTATGATCTTTGTGCATATAGATTCATCTTCCTTCCCGAAAGAATAGTTTCCAAAAAAGGCTAACACAACATCTATTATTCTTGCATACACATGTATATTCTTTCCAAAAAAAAAGCTAACACCATTGCATGCAAATACATGATCTTTTCCTAAAAAGAAACTAGCATAATAGCTATTATTCTTGCATGCAAAACATAATTTTTTTTCCCAAAAAAATGCTATCATAATAGTTATTAGTTCTTGCATGCAAATACATAAACTTTCCAAAATAAATCTATCGTAATATCCATTCTTTTCATGCATGCAACTACTCTTTTTCTAAAAAGAAGCTGGTATAATGGCTATTCTTTCTGTGTATATAAAACACATATTATTTTCAAGAAGTCTAATACATAATCGTTCTTTCCATGCATGCAAAAACACATATTTATTTTTCCAAGAAATCAAAGGCATAGTAGTTATCCCTTCATGCATGCAAAAACACATTTATTTTTCCAAGAAATCAAAGGCATAGTAGTTATCCCTTCATCCATGCAAATATGTTCCTTTTTCAAGAAATCAAATGCATAATAGTTGTTCTTTTATTCATATGTAAATACACATTCTTTTAAAGAATTCTAATGCATAGGAACCATGCAAATATTAATGAAATAATCTAGCTCTTCCCACATATAATTTCCTGTGATCTTTTTAAGAAATGACTTTCAAGAAATGACATGGTTACTTATGTTTTATGCAGAAGATTCATATGCATTATTTTCCAAAAGATTAACATATTAATTTATCTTTTATCATGCAGTGTTACCAAAAGAATGACGAGGGTAATCTTTTATGCATGATTCATATGCAATCGTTTTCAAATAAATAACGTGGTTCCATTATCTTTTACACACCAACCCCTACAAACTTTTCAAGAAAATTAATGTATAGGAACTTTGTACATATTTCCAAGGGTATTAATAAAATAATCTACATTGATGCATATGCAATATTTTTCCTTTTTAAGAAAATTATAGTTACTTATCTTAATAGCTATTACAACCGACGAGCCCATCTAGAATTGACTCCATGAGAGGGATACACATGACCTCTTTCTTTGGCCTTACTTCTCCCCATATCTTTTGCAGAAAACTTTTATTCGTCCATCTTTACTTAAAAAACAAAATAAGCTAGCAAATATTTAGACCGTTATGTCTGACAAGTTGATTTTGCACGAGTGGAACTCAAAATGGAACTAGATTCTCATGGTTGTAGTGGTGGACTTCACCTCCGAGTTAGATTTGTCGGTGTTGTGCAGGGTGGTGGTTGTGTATACAGTAGCATCCATCTACACCGCCAACATCAAGAATTGAAACTATCATATTGATAGTTTTGAGTGTCGACCTCCCTTGGGCTTGGAAAAAATGCCTCACATTAATGTTTTTTTGTTTTGTTTTGTTTGTTTGTTTGTTTGTTTGTTTGTTTGTTTGTTTTTGTTTTTTTTTTTTTTTTTTTTTTTTTTTTTTTTTTTTTTTTTTTTTTTTTTTTTTTTTTTTTTTTCCATAGGCAAGATAACTATATGAAATTAGGTACAAACTTATTCACAATGGTTGTTGATTTTGACCGTTTCATCAATGTTAAACATGGTAAAATGAATAATAATATTTCTAGTAGGTGCCAATGTAAATGCATTTTATAGGGATATTACACTAGTAAACCTCATGTAAAAGTACATATGATTATTATTTTTTTACATAATTTACTAGCATGTATGTTCCCAATCACTTATTCCATATTCCTTTATTTACCATTAGATAAAATCATCGTCATTACAGAAAGTAACTTTAGAAATGGAATAACAAGTCACATAATGTAACAACCATTGTTGTAGCATGTTAACATAAAGCTCCCTATTGTAACCTTACATCATTATCATTTTTCATTTAATTAGGATAGTTAATCACATATTTGATGATGTAAGTGTCAATGTCATGCACAAAATCAACATCATTAGAATGACATAATAGGAAGCACATCAATGGACACCGATATACCCTGGAAATCCCAAAGGGAAAAACCAACAAACATTTATTTTTGTTAAAAAATATTACAAAGAAATATTGTCTTTAATTCAACATAACTAACTAGAAGTCATTACATTAATCATGTTATCAAAACACTTTATCCTACATTTGATGATCTTTCACTCTACATGGACCGTTAGTCAAGCAGAATGATCACATTCCTTGCCATTGTGTTAACTATAATACATTTTCGGTTATTGTATAAGGGATGGTTAAACACTATTAATTCATCGTTCATATAAGTAACATTTATTTCCTGCAATTACTGACACCATCTACTTTGACATCATAATTATATAAGATATTTATTAGACACAAATAGTAAATCTCTAATAGTTATGCTTCAAATATATGCGCATAAATAAAATGCATATATAGTATTGAGGTATGCTTCTTTATTGACACCACACATACATACAATTATAAAAATGTTTATTTATCTAAAAATGTGTATGGATATGACACATGTCTATACATCCAAATATACATGCATAAAGTAAAATCCTTAAAGATTACCAAGGTATGCCCATATATCCATGCCTCCAATGCATTATAAGAAAGTGAATAATTAGATTTTACCTATTCCCACAAGAATACAGTAGTATTTAAGAGAATCACCATGGTTATAACTATCTCTTCACACAAGATGAAGGAAATCTTTCGAAAAGATAAACAACACAACTATTATTTTTTTTCACACAAGAACACATTCTTTTCCAAAAGAGAAACTACTAGAACTACCCATATTTTTTTAAAGGGAAACTAACACAATAGATATCAACTTTGTGCATACAAATACATATTATTTTTCCAAAAGGAACTAGCTTAATAACTATGATCTTTGTATATATAAACATATAATCTTTTCCAATAGAACTACCAACTATTATCTTTGTATATGTAAACACATTCTTTTTCCAAAAGAAACTAACAAGTATTGTCTTTGTACATGTATACACATATTTTTTAGAAACAAAAGATAACACAATAGCTATTTTTTATATGTATACAAACACATATTATTTCTCAAGAAAGTTGATACAATAGTTGTTATTTCTGCAGATATAAACACTTGTTCTTAACGCAATAGCTAATCTTTCTATGTATATAACACATGTTCTTTTTCAAGAAACCTAACATAATGGCTAGTCCTTCCTACATATAAACACATTCTTTTCAATGAAACTAGCAAAATAAACACATATTTTTCTTCAAGAAAATTAACAAAGTAGCTATTATCTATGTGCACATAAGCACATATTCATTTTCGAGAAACTAGCAAAATAAACACATAGTTTTTTTCGAGGAAATTAGTGAAATAGCCATTATTTATGTGCACATAAGAACATATTATTTTCAAGAAATATTAGCTAGTCTCTAGCCACCATAAATTCTTGAGATCTTTTCCAATAAACATTAACTAGTTTCTACATACCAGAAATGCATGAAACCTTTTCAAGAAATATTGACTAGTCTATCGAACAATCAATTCATGAAATCCTTTCATGAAACATTGACTAGTCTATGCACACCACCAATTCCTAAAATATTTTCAATAAACATTAATTTACATAACTCATACCTCTAAAATTATGACTAACCTCTTCATCAGTTGTCCTTAGGAATGCATCTCGAATAATGGACATGGAAAAGTGAATTAATGATAAGACTATGGTAGGTAGTGTTGTTAATGTTGGCATTAATGTCAAATGACCATGTTAAGGATGCTTGATGTCATTAAGGTTGATTTATGTTGAAGATTGATAAGTGATGTGAAGTGCAAAGGCTAATAATTATCAACTATGCTGATCATTTTGAAGGCCGAACATGGTTAAATATGTTGATTGATTATCTTGATGTATGACACAATCAAATTTTAAAATGGCACAAGATATCTTGAGACATAAGCTGGAAAAATGTATGCTTTTATTAAGTAAGAATCCTCAAGGGCATTAACATGGAGCTAACACAAATCTAATTTTTTTTCCATATTTGTCCCTTACAATCATTGCTGAGGGCTATATTATTGAAAATATATTATATATTACAAAATTCTGATTTTCAGATTTCAAAATGAAGAGGCAGACTGTGAACATCCTTAGAAGACTAAGAGACAACTCCTCATTTCGTATTCCTGCATAGAATAAAAATAGTCAATAAGCTATACTTATAAAATATACATTGTTGAATGAGAAAATAACTTTTTGATGTCAAGAAGTTTGTATGAGAGGGTTCATTACCAACATTTTGGTGAGGATAAGATGAGAAAACTAGAAGAAAAGGAATAGAATTGAAGAAGTGTAGTAGAGAAGATGAGTAGTAGACTTGAGGGTAGAAATTGATATCAGGTAATCAGAAAACTTGAATTTGTATTGTGTTTGGGAGATTGTAGTTTCCTTTCAAGTTGTAACTTGATAAAGAACAAGTTGTAGCCTATTGAGGTAGGAGCCTCTTATGGGTTGTAGCCTGTAGAAAATTTTGTGGGAGCTGGAGCTTCCTTGAAGTAGCAACCTCTTGTAGGTTGGAGCCTATTGAAAATTTGATGTAATTGGGTAGTAGGAGCTTGCCTTCACATCAATTTCAATAAAAAAATTCGTGGTTTTCTCCCTTTTGGGTTTCCACTTTATTTGGTGTTTTCATGTGTTGATTGTTTAATGTTGTGTGAATGCTCTTGAATTCTAAAAAAGTATGTATGCAAATGTCTCTCTTTGGTAGCGGCAAAAGAAACCATTAATAATTGAACACATACATAAATCATTAGTTGCATAAGAAGATAATAAAAAAAAGGAAATTAATTTGAGCTAAATAATTCAAAAGATACTTACTGATTCAACCCCACTCTCAGTAATTTCCAAGCATATATCAATTGGTATCATAGCTAGTTCCTTCGGTATCACTCTAACAAATGGAAGGAGGTCCTAAATAATTAGAATGGCTAGTTAGGAAAGAAGCTCAAAAAATAAAGCCCCTTTATTCATTGGCACAAATTATGAACTCTGGAAAGTGAGAATGAAGACATATTTAATGTCCCTTGGAGTAGAAGTCTTGGCGGTTGTGTTGGTGGGATATGAAGAACTGAAGACAATTAGTGACAAAGATGAAAAATTGGAATTTACAACCAATGCAAAAATTATGAATGCTCTTCTTAGTGGATTAAGTGAATCAAAATTTATTAAGGTAATGCATTGTAAAACTACTAAAGCAATCTAGGATAAACTAGAAAGTATTCAGGAGGAGATACCAGAGTTAAGATGACCAAATTACAAGAACATAGAATGCAGTTTGAGACATTAAAAATGAATGAAGATGAATATATTGCTAAGTTTTTCCTAAGAGTAGATGAAGTTGTTAATGTCATGATGGGTCTATGAGAAACAATCTAAGAGAGTGTAATAATCCAAAAAATATTGAAGTCATTACCTTCAAAATTTAATCCTAAGGTTTCAACTATAGAAGAGACAACTAACTTTGAGACTCTAAACATGGATACAATAATTGGTTCCTTGAAAACATATGAGATGAGAATTTCAAAAGGAAAGTCAGCTAACAAAGATGCAACTTTTAAGGCAGGCAAGACTACAAAAGACAAGGAACGTTCATGGTCAGGTTTTGGTGAAGAAGAGGCGAAGTTTGTTAGAAGATTTGAGAAAGTTACAAGTAAGTACAAAGGAAAAATCCCATTTAAGTGTTTCAATTTTGGAAGAGTTGGGAATTATGCCTCCAAATTTCCTTACAAGAAATAAGAAAACTATTCTATAGGGAAAGAAAAGAACAAGTCTAATAAAATGCAGAAAGATAAAAGGTTTAAAAAGAAGAGATTCTATGCGTAGGAAAATAACAGTGTATCTAAAATCTCCAATGGATCCTATAGTGAAAATGGAAGTAATGAATTCATGTTGATGGCCTTAGAAGATTTAGAGGAAGAACATAATGAATATGAAGAAAAAGAAGAAGGTGAAGTAGACCTTGAGGGGGAGTTGATCAGTTCTCTAGAAGAAATTGATAAACTAAAAGAAAAGAATAAGAAAAAGAAAGATATTTTGTTAAAATATGTTAAATATGAATCAAATTCAAAAGATCTTGTCAAGTTTAAAGTTGAATTAGAAGAGGCAAAGAAGGTGGAGGATATTCTTCTTAAACAAATAAGGAGAAAAGTGAGTGTGGAAATTGGAAAAGAAGAGGTGGTAACCCTGAAAAAAATTCTAGAGAAGGCACATACTGAACTAAATATGAATCTTTAACATATAAATGGATTTGAAAAATTATATGTGATATTAAATTATTAGAGGTCTTCACTTATGAAAGTTGGATTAGGATATGAAGGAGAATCTAGAGAAAGTAAGAGAGAGGACGAAAGGAAAATTACTTTTGTAAAAGCTATCAAGGGAGATAATGACAATCCTCATCAGTCCGAGAACAAGAATATGAGCAACATGTCTAATCCACAATAATGAAACATTGCACCTAAGGAGAAACAACAAAGAAACACTTTCAACAAATTGCAGCAAACAAAATAAGTGGAAAAACAAACGATGAGCTATTGGAGACCGTACTTCTTCAAGAGACAAGATTATCAAATTCCAAGATGGTTTTATCCTTAGGCATTTTCCATTACTAGGTATGGAACCTTATCTTATGGGTACTGTGATTGTTGTAAAAATTTTGGACATAAAGCTACAAATTTCAGAGCTTATGTTAGGAGGAAAGAGCTAAGGAATCCTAAAATAAGAGATGTTAACAATATATTTGTGGACATCAAAACAAACATGAATCTAGATAGAAACCCATGTTCCCCTCTCTTTGATATCACTGAGTGTTTCTACTATCACAATTTCGGGCATAAGTCATATGAATGCCAACTTAGAAATGGTAGATCACAATCTCATAACAATTGAAGAACAAATGAATGTGTGAAGTGGAGAAGGAAGAAATAAGAGAAGAAAAATGATAAGTTTGGCCTAGTTCTGTATGCTCAAGATCAAAACAGTAAATGGTATGTGGACAATGGTTGCTCCAGACATATGGCAGGAGATAAAAGAAAGTTTGTATTTTTAGATGAAAATAAAACTGAAAATGCCACATTCAGAAATGATGAAGCGGGAAGAATTAGAGGAAACAATACAATTGGTCTAAATAATGGAAGAGGAACGTCTTAGGGTGTATTGTTTGTAGATGGTATGAAACATAATTTTCTGAGTGTAAGTCAGATGTGTGACAAAGGCTTTGATGTTCTCTTCAGAGTTCAAGATTGTGAAATCAAATCAAGAGCTACTGGGAAGGTTTTGGCTAAAGGAGTTCGAACAAAGAATAATGTATATATTTTGAAGGAAGATAATGAAGAGTGCTACATCAACAAACAACATCAGTGTTGTCTATGGCATAGGATATTGGGGCACCTCAATTTTGATCACATCATCAGGCTTAATAAGAAGGGAGTAGTCAGAGATCTACCAAAGATAAAGAAACCTCAAAACCCTACTTGCAAGTCATGTCAAATAGGAAAACAAACTCGAACTTCATTTAGAGTCAAGGATAGGGTGTCAAGTAGTAAGCCTTTGTAGTTAGTACACATGGATTTGTGTGGTCCTTCCATAAAAGAAGCACCAGGAGGAGAAAAACATTTTATGTTGATAATTGATGACTATTCTATATTGACATGGGTGGTATTCCTTATAAGTAAGTCATAAAGATTTGATAAGTTCAAAATATTCAAGGAACTAGCAGGAAATCAAATAGAATGTAGGATAAAGTGTATAAGGTCAGGCAGAGGAGGTGAATTTACTTTAGATGGGTTTCTAGTTTTTTGTGATGAACTTAGGATAAAAAGGCAGTGTACTATTGTAGACACACCACAACGAGATGGAGTGGAAGAGAGACAAAAGAAATCTGTTCAAAAAATGGATAGATCTATGATGCAAGAGAGCAACATTCCTCAATCCTATTGGGAAGAAGTAGTACACACAACAATACATATTCTTAATAAGGCACATCTCAAACCATATTGTGACAAGACACCATATGAATTGTGGCATGGTAAGCCAACTTCAATACATCATTTTAAAGTGTTTTGAAGTAAATGCTATATTAAAGATAATGATGAAAAGTTATGAAAGTTTTATGCTCAATCAAATTAAGGAATATTTTTCGGATATTTGTAAAAAATTAAGGGATACAGGTGTTATAATAAGTAACTACATAATATTGTGGATAGGATAGATGTAAATTTTGTTGCAGAGCCACCTGATAAGAACAAGGACACATGTTTTATCAATCCTCTAGATCATCACCATGAAAATGAAGAAATTGAAGTATAGGATGAAGAATAAAAAAATACAGAGACTCATTCAAAAGGTCTCTCAAGGCATGTTTAAAAGAATCACCATGGTAGTTAGTTTACCAGAGACAAAAGTGAAGGAGTTCAAACAAGGATGAAACTTGCAAAGAAAATAGACCAAGCTCATATTTCTATGTTTTCATAGATTGAACCAAAGAATTTTGATGAATCAAGTAAATAAAAAAATTGGATAGATGCTATGAACGAGGAGTTAGATCAAATTGAAAAAAACAAGACTTGGGAATTGACGCCAAGACCAGCTGGAAATAATGCCATTGGTACAAAATGGGTGTTCAAAAACAAGATGAATGAATGGGGAAAAATTATTAGAAACAAGGGAAGACTAGTATGCAAGGGTTACTTGTAAGTAGAAGGCCTTGACTATGAATAAAATTTTGCACCAGCGGCAAGATTGGAGGCAATTGGGATGTTTTTGGCGTTTGATTTTTATAATGATTTCACAGTATACCAATTGGATGTGAAATTTGCTTTCCTGAATGGAGAACTTGAAGAATATGTCTATATGCAAGAAATTGAGGGTTTTCTATTATCAGATAATCCTAACTATGTTTTTACAGGTTAAAGAATACACTATATGGTCTTAAACAAGAACCACATGCATGGTACTCTAGGTTGGATAAGTATCTTCAAAAACAGGGCTTCACGAGTGGAGTTGATAGTAATTTATATAAAGGCTGATGGAGGTGAATTACTAAGTGTGGTTGTGTATTTGGACGATATTATGTTTGGTAGCAATAAAGTTCATATAGTAAAATGATTTGCTAAAGAGATGAAGTATGAATTCGAGATGTCAATGATTTGAGAACTTATCTTTTACCTAGTGCTACAAATCCTACAAAAATAAGGAGGAATATTCATTTCTCAAGAGAAATAGCTAAAAGATATGTTGAAAAAGTTCCAAATGGAAAATTATAAACCTCTGTCAACCCCCATGGAAATTGGATGCAAGTTATGTGCAAATTATGAATTTTCAGATGTTGATAAGAAGCTTTACAAATCTATGATAGGGAGTTTGCTATATCTAACAACTTCTAGACCAGATATAATGTTAACAGTCAGATTAGTGGCAAGTTATCAATCAACACCTAAATAGAGCCATTTAATAGCAATAAAGAGGATATTTAGATACTTGAAAGGGACTACATACTATGGAATATGGTAATCAAAAGGTAAGAAGTTAACATTGACAACATACATAGATGTAGATCGGGCTAGTCATGTGGATGACAAGAAAAATACAAGTGGTTGTGCATTCTACTTAGGAGAATCACTGGTTGCATGGCTAAGAAAAAAACTCATCAATATCTCTATCTACAATAGAAGTTGAATACATAGCAGTTGTTGCTTGTTGCACACAAGTGTTGTGGATACAAGTATGAAGGTAAATTTCAGTGAACCTATATCTATTAAGTGCGACAATACAAGTGCAATAAGTATTTCAAAAAATATAGTGCTTCACTCAAAGACTAAACATATCCCTTTAAATTAGAACTTCCTCAGAGAATAAGATGGAATACATTCGCACAAAAGAATAGATAGTAGATATATTTACAAAGCCACTTGCTAGAGAACCTTTTAAATATCAGAGAACAAATTAGGGATAGTTCCTACAAACTCTTTTCACTAGTTTTGACTTCAAAAGAAGAGCCTAAAATACTATAGAGAATATGAAAATGATTGCACTATATAAGGGGGATATTATAGGAGCAACAAGGAGTAAAGAAAAAGAGCGAGAAGCATATGATTGTGTCAAGATTTTGAAGTAGTAAATAAGCAACAAGAACAAAGGGCCATCCTAAAATTGCAATATCAATCCATCTTCTTGATGAACAACAACATCAATTAGGCTTCAGAGGTTCCTTCTTTGATACAAAATTTTATGCAAACATATATATACATCATGTAAATAAGCATTCTCAAATGTACGTAGTCAAATTAGACAATTACATATCTAGTCAAAACATGTTGAGGATGAGCCTAGCTCAATTTATATTTGCATCATTAGAATTTTCCAAAATTATTCAACTTCTAATGAATCTGAATATGTATGTGGTATGCATTAAAGTATATTATGATAACTCATGTATTCAACTGACATTTGAACTATGAAGAAAGGAAAAGTGTTGCCATCAATCCCAGAGGAGCAGATCCTATACATCTTAATGTATGGTTTCTAGAAGCCTTCATCTTGAAACACCATGAGATCGACATCTGAACCATAGTATTTACAAGTTCCATATAAAGAAAACTAGTCCAACAACTAATCTATAACAATATTGGTTTAAGGGCCAGTTCAAACAAATATTAATCAAGAAATCAAATAGGTTCTATGATTGGAAAAGACTGCTATTGAAGAAAACTATGAAATTGGTTCTATGATGAGAAGGCCAAAATTTGACCAAGCTACATTGTTGCATTTTAATGCATCACTAGGATTCCTTTAAATCCTTCAATGTTGTTACTGTAATAACAAAGGATTGAATGAAATATTTATTCATGATATATTTTTGACCTAACCTCATGGTGAATGCATAAAGTGTTGAAGTGTATTTATGATCAAATGAATAAATCCCTTGAAGCGTTTCAACAATATAGTTGTTGTTGTTGTTGTTTTTTTTTATTAGATGAAGATCCACAGTCTCGTAATGATTTGAGAGTAGAATCAATTCATCTTTTCATTGTTCTAAAACAAAGAATTTAAACTCAAATAGGCCTATTCTTATCATGAGGCTATGATAAAAAATATTGAGCCAATTTTAGTGCAGAGGTCAATCAATGAGTTAATGCAGAAATCCAAGCAAAGAATGAAGAAAAAACTAAATCAATATTCCTATAGCAGGGACTTAATTGAATGATAGTTCAATTCATTTGCAAAAGAAGAAATTGCATCATACGCAAAGGTCATTCTCTATATCTCTGGAAGAGGACATACATGTTGTAGAAAATGAGACTACAACCCAATAAAATAAAATAGTTGCAAATAAATAACTGATCTAGATCCAGTTTGTAATAGTTGCAAATCAATAACTGATCTAGATCCACTTTGTAATAGTTGCAAATCAATAACTGATCTAAATCCACTTTGTGTAAATTGATCACAAGATAAATCTTAGAGAGTAAAAAAATATCTCAACAAAGGAAATGGTGGGAAGGTAACACAAAGAAGAGTAATGAGTATGTAGTCCCGAATATAATTGTGGCTATTCAAAACTGATAAGATCATAAATGTGAGCAAAGATGGCAGATGCAGACAATGAATGATTTGCATATACATTATGGACAACTGTTGGGTCCCTATAATACTAGTGATTACCCCATTACTATTGTAGTTGTACCCCTTATTAATATTGTTGTGCCCCTATTGCCCCCATATTGTTATTACTATGCCCCATAGAATCCCTCTATTTATTTTTTTTGCTTTAATATTATTGTTAGGTCGGTTGGGTTATATTGTGACTCCTTAGACTCCTATTATAGGAAGGAGGTTTTGTCATTTGTATCATCCAAGAATTGTTCATTTATGTAATGTAAAGGAGGTTTCCCCCTCGAAGAGGCTGAATTCTAAGGCGTTGATCTATCTTTTCTATCTTTTCTTGAACCAGTTCATAACATTTGGTATCAGAGCTTTGGATTCTAGGGTTTCGCTGCTCCAAACGGGTCATCGTGGAACTTTCGCAATAACGGTTTTTTTGCGACGTTTCAGAAGCTAAAAAAAAAACCCATTTGAGAAGATATCGCGCTGAATCGTTGTTCTGAATTTCAGGGCGTTTTGTGCTATATTTGCGGAGATATGATCTGAGGAAGTTGGTCTTTTTTCAGACTCCTGAATTACATTCCAAACAGGTGAATTGGGGAAAATCATCATAACTTTTTCTTTGAGCATTGGATTGAAATTTCGTAAGAAGGTGCAGAAAGAGGATGGACTTTAGTTGCATGTATATATTGTTTAGAGCCAAAAGATGAAACAGGGACTCATGGCACATCGTACAAGTTCACCCTACTGAACTAGTCCATAATCAGGTCATTATGGGAGATTTCGCATAACTCTTCCTTGGAGAATCCAATTTGGATCAGACTGGTGGCATTGGAAAGCGGACACAGAGGGCTACTGCAGGTTGCAATTTCAGAACTGGATGATTTGAAAGTACATAGATACATCAGAGGCAATATAGAGCTCCTACAAACTGAAAAAAAGGGGTGTAGATTCTTTTAAATTTTTACTTAAGATTGGTTTGAAAATTTATTTTGAAGGAATTCAAAGGGCTAGTAGAGCATTATTATCGGTAGCTGATGCCCCGAGGAAAGAAAATGTAAACACCTAGTAAGGAACCTGAAAGCTCTAGCATGACTCATGAAGAGGAAGAAGAAATGTTATATGATATATCAAAATTACAAGAACAAGTGCAACAAGTGTCACTTGCACAAAAAGCAACATAATCTAAGATGGATGGTTTAAGGAAAGATGTAGAAGCTAAGAAGGATGGTTTAAAGAAAGGTGTAGAAGCTAAGATGGATTATTTAAAGAAGGGCATAGAAGCAAAAGATGGATGGCATGGACGCTAAGATGAATGGCATGGACGCTAAATTGATGGCATGGATGATAAGATGGAAGAATTGACAATAAATATGAATAAGTTGCTACAAGGAATGGTCACTAATGGTGAAAAGGCACTAAAGGAAACTCATGATGAGAACAAAAGAAATGTTAATCATGATTCCATAGACTCTAATATTGGATCGAAGACCTAGCATATTCCAAAAATTGATATGAGGAAGTTTGATGGCAAGGATCCCGCAACATTGATATTACAGATGGAGCAATTTTTCGATCTCAATAATGTGCAAAACACACAAAAGGTACGTATGGCAAATTTATATTTGGAACCAAATCAGTTTGTATGGTATCAATGGCTTTGCTCTCGCAAACAATTTATCACTTGGGCAATTTTTACGGAAGAATTGATGGCACATTATGAAGATACAAAAAGAAACACTTTTTTTAGCCAATTGATAAGTCCTAAACAAAAGGGTTCAATAATGGAGCACATTGAGGAGTTCCAAAAATTGAACATAAGTGTAAAAGATATTCTAGAGGAGCATAGGATTGATGTGTTCATAGGGTCTTTAAAGGATAATATCCAACATGCTGTTCGCCTTTGGGAACCTGATTCATTAGAGAAGGCATTCAGGTTAGCAAGAAAAATGGAAAGCAAAATTATGTCAACCAAGAAGCATACCACTCACAACTATAAAGATGGAAGTGTTGTCCCTAGTCTTCCACAACCTATAAGGTTGACACCACAACAATTGGAAGAAAACAGAGCAAAAGGGCTTTGTTACAGTTGTGATAGTAAATACACTAAAGGTCATAAGTGTGCTGAGAAGAAATTATTCTACATAGATTGTGAAGAGGAAGAAGAAAAGGAGCAAGAAAGTCAAAAGAAGAGGATATACTCCAGGAACAAACCTAGATGAAGAAGAAATGAATCCCACCATATCTTGTAATGCATTGGCTGGAATTACTACTCCTCAAACCATCAAGATAGAAGGACAAATCAAGAAGAAAAAGGTAATAGTGTTGATTGATTCAGGAAGCACCCACAATTTTAATCATTGTAAGGTAGCAAAAGAATTGAATTGCTTCCTATATCCAGCACCAGAGTGTCAAGTGATGATTGCAAATGGAGGAACAATAAATTGCTCTGGAAAGTGCCATAATATCAAGCTATCCATGGGAGAATATGTATTGACTAGCCCAATGCTTTCCATTCCAATGGGAGGTGTTGATGTTGTACGAGGAGTCCAATGGCTACAATCCTTGGGTACAATAGCTTTTAATTTTCAAGAAATTTTTATGAAATTTTATGCGGAATGAAAGGAAGTTGAATCAAGGGGTATTACAGGGAAACCAGGAAAGATAATAAGCTCTAACGATATGACAAAGCTTCTAAAAAAGGAACAAAGAGGTGTAATTGCACAATTATGTTCGCTAGATGTTTCCACATC